>OVBI01003884.1:0-10070 GCA_900406495.1 Sisymbrium altissimum | reverse complement strand
GAGAGAGAGAGAGAGAGAGAGAGAGAGAGAGAAGGAAGAGACTCACATTGCTCTTCCATTGCTAGTCTTCGCCTAGTCCTTATGAGGAGACAAGCTCATCACCAACCGTCGCTTGTTCGGCAAGTTACCGTCTTCTCCACCACCACCTCCAATCTGTTCGTGTGCTCCAGTCTCACCAGCCTGTGATCTTTTTCTCGCCGGCATCCCAGCATCCCCGCCACCGTCCACTAGGGATCTCGTAATTCCATCCTCAACCGTAGCGTCTCCGCCTAAGTTCTGGTTCGTCACCGATCTCCATCTCTGCATCATCACTCAAGGTGAGATGGTTCTCCCTGATTCTCGGTTTTGCCTGGTGCACAGTTAAGTGTTGAGTCGTGGTTAACTTACTTCGGTCAATCATATAATGGAAAATTCTTAGGTTGACCCCTAGGGGTGAACCTTTTAATTCACCCCATCTATTTTATCCAATCAAAATCTACCACATAATATGATACAAAAATTAAAATTAATATTATTAAATGCATAAAAAAAATCTAAAAATATTAATCATAGATTTTATGATTTTGGGCTTAGGGTAGAGTTTAAGTTTATGGTTTAGAGTTTGGGTTTAGATTTTAGAGTTTAGGATTTTAGGGTTTAAGGTTTAGAATTTCGAGTTTTGGGTTTATGATTTAGAGTTTCGGATTTAGAGTTTGGGTTCAGAGTTTAGAGTTTAGTGTTTATAGTTTGGGTTTAGGGTTTTGGGTTTTCTGGTTTAGAGTTTAGAGGTTTGGGTTTAGAGTTTAGTATTTAGGGTTTATGGTTTTGGATTTTGGGTTTATAATTTTAAAGTTTAGGGATTAGGGTTTAGAGTTTTGAATATTTGCTTTAGGATTTAGAGTTTAATAGTATCTATATATTTTCTATTTATTTCTATTCATTATTAGGTGGCAAATTCTAATTGGATATTATATAAGGGGTGAATATTAAAGGTTCACCCCTAGGGGTTAACCCAAGTATTAACCTTATATAATACTTTCGGAAAATTCTTAGGTTGACCCCTAGGGGTGAACCTCTTAATTCACCCATCCTATTTTATCCAATTAGAATCTGCCACATAATATTAGAAAATTAAAATTAAAATTGTTAGAGGTATCAAAAATTCTAAAAATATTAATTATAAATTTTATGATTTATGGTTTACAATTTAGAATTTGGGGTTTAGGGTTTAGAATTTAGAATATAGAGTTTAAGTTTAAGGTTTAGAGTTTGGGTTTAGGGTTTAGACTTTAGGGTTTTAGGGTTTAGAATTTTGAGTTTTGGGTTTAGGATTTAGAGTTTTGGATTTAGAGTTTTAGTTTAGGGTTTAGAATTTAGTAGAGTTTGGATTTAGGGTTTTGGGTTTAGAGTTTAGAGGTTTGGGTTTAGAGTTTAGTGTTTAGGGTTTACGGTTTTGGATTTTGGGTTTAGAGTTTACAGTTTTGGATTTAGGGTTCGAGTTTTGGGTTTAGGGTTTAGAGTTTTGGGTTAGGGTTTAGAGTTTTGGGTTTAGGGTTTAGGAATTTAAGGTTTATAATTTTAAAGTTTATGCGTTAGGGTTTAGAGTTTTGGGTTTAGGGTTTAGAGTTTTGGGTTTAAGGTTTAGGATTTTAGTGTTTAGATATTAGGATTTTGGGTTTAGGGTTTAGAGTTTTGAATATTTACTTTAGGATTTAGAGTTTAATAATATCTATATATATATTTTTTTTATTTTTTTGTGTTATTAGATGGCAAATTCTGATTGGATATTATATAAGGGGTGAAAATTAAAGGTTCACCCCTAGGGGTTAACCCGAGTATTGCACAATACTTTCATAGAATAAGTTTATTATTTTTTAAGTATTTATGTATATAAATATGTATTGAAAGAATGCCCATAAATGACCCTTTTTGAGATATTAATCCCAAAAGAGATCCTCTCGAAAGGAAAATGCGAAAATGATCCCATATTTTCTAAATACCAGCGCTACCCTTATAACCTGCAGATATAAGCAGATTAACAGCAGATATAAGGCAAATGTAAGCAGATTAAAAGCAGACATAAGAAAAACATAGGTAGATTAATAGCAGATAGAAGGCAAATGTAAGCATAATAACAGCAGACAGAAGGCAAGCGTGTGGCACATAACGGCAGATGTGAAGTAGATGATAAAGTTTTCATTTCATTTGTATGAAATTTAAGGAAACTTAGTGGTACACCGATGCATCTACATGAGTTCATAACACAACACTGATATAAATAAATCGAATGATAAAACCAAAACAACACAAATATATATGAATCAATTGTAAAAACGGTTAGCACGATTTATTCCACAGTAGAGTTATAGCAAATTTCAAAGACAACAACAGTCTAAATTAGCATAAAGCTATCTAAATATTGTATGCAGTTCTTGTAATTTATGTAAGTGTGCCCCCTACTCAATTACACGTTATGTGGTAAAAAAGTCTGATCGTAAACGATGGATGGTAAGATGTCGCGATGAAATGTGTAAATGACGTATAGGAGCTGTAAATATTAAATGTACAGAAATGTTCTTCATTCAAGATACAGAAAAATGCATACATGCTCTCGGGCTAGTCATAGTCAAAGCATCTCTTCATTGAATGAAATTATTTCCAGTTGTATGTAGTTATCGTAGTTTTACTAATTATATACACGGGCTGAAATGGAATGGGCCAAAAAAGACGTACAACTATTTCATCTCCTCCATCATTTTCAGTTACTCTTAAAATGAAATGAAATTATTTCCAGTTTTACGTAGTATTCTTTGTTTTACCCACTATAATATTTTTACGTAGTTCTCTTAGCTTTACCAATTATCTTAGAACGAGTTCAACAAGGAGAAAACACATAGGTTGAAACGAGCGAGTTCAAACAAACAACGAGTAAACAACCCACAAGTTCAAAGGTAATGACAACATAGGAAACATTGGTTAGTAAATAAGTTCTAACAAATTTTTAAAACCCTTATTGATTACTCTACTCCTTTTCTTTACTTGTACCCACAGAGATCGACCCCACCATACTAGCAGCCGTCGTATCCTTCAGCTCTGCAATTTCTTGACCCATTTTATTCACCTCATAGCGAATGGTTGCAAATTCTCCAAATCACTATGAAACCTCGCGAATCTCAGTGTGTAATTTTTCCAACTCCTCTTCGACACCATGAATCAAGGGTTTCGAGAAGTGGAGGCCATCATTCTCTCTCATAAATATCATAACATGAGTCAAAATATTGAGAGTCCAAAATGTTCCATAATCAATTAAACAGCTAAATAATAAACATGTATACTTTGGCTACCCTCATACGCCTTACAGCTAAAGTGTAGCTGTGAAGCGGCGGGTTGGGTTGAGGAATCAGAGATCTGACGGATGAATATTTCACCGCATGGACAACGTTTCAAGATGCTGTAGTCCGCATTGGCCACTGCGTAAAGGTACTCGATTCGCCTCCGGTTCTCCTTATCCGAACGGTAGTTGGGATCCCAGGGATCCATTATACAGTATCTAAGGAGCTTATATCTATGAGTATATAGAGAATACAAGAGCGAATACAATCAATTTAAGAATCGATTAAAAATCGACATCAATATTTGAAGTCGTAATCAGAACTTTTACTCGATTGGAAGTGTTGCTACTATATGTGGAAAAGGATTTTGGCAGAGAAAGTTGGAGTGAGTTATGAGAAAGACGAATGATGAGAAGATGGAGCGAGGAAGATAGGATAGAGCATAAAAGCAAAATGGTTTTAATTATAAATCGAGCCCGCGTATTTAGAAAAAGCAAAAAGGTTTGAATTTAAATCGAGCCAGCGTATTAAAAAGAGCAAACATGTTTGAATTTTAAATCGAGCCCCACATGTGCAGTCTTTTCGAAGAGTTAATGACATGTGTGCCGCCAATTTTTAGACATAGTTTTCCCAAAAAACCAGTTTTACCAACGATTACAATAGTTTTATTTTGGCATTTTTCGTTTAAAATTAGTTATAGACAGTCATAAAATAATTTTTCGGTTTTACAGTTCATTTAGCCTTCTTATCTTAATATCTAGGATGTTTTATGAGTTCATATGCTCAAAAAGTTAAAAATCCGTAATATTATCGATAAATTTGTTTCTTTATTATGTATAAACTGACATTAAGAGTATAAAGAATTCACTTTGTAGATTTGGAAAAAGACTCGATTTCTGATTTTTCGATAACTTTTCTGATCGATTTATGTTTTTATCACATTCTCTACAACAATGGGTTAACTCAATTCAATTTAACTGGGTTAACTCAATTCAATTTAACTGGATTAACTCTCGTTATTGAATGAAATTGTATATATTTTTACGTAGTTATCCTAATTTTACTGATTATATGAATAATTGGGCCTCATGTTATTTAAGCTCAATTCATAAATTATTTTTAGATTATAATTTTTATATCAAAATTTATCATTTTTTATTTTTTTATAAATAGAAACTTGTTTGATTTGGATATATATAAAAAAGTATAATTTAAAAGTGTTGGATTATAGTAAACAAAACCATTGTAGATGTTAAAATTGAATTAGGTGTTGAATGATTAAGTGGAAGAAAGAGAAAAATATGTTAAATGTTAAAAGTTGAGGTGGAGGGTGTTGAATTTGATAAAAAACCATTGTACATAGTGCATCGGTGTTGAAAAAATTATTCAACGGTTATGTAGTACAACGAGGGTGTTTGTTTCTCTCATCCTAATAATTTTAACTCAATTATTTCATATCAAATAATTTGGTTTCTTCTTTATTTTTATATCAAAATTCATCATTTTTTTCCACTATAAATAGAGATTTGGTTCATTTGATTCGGACACCAAAAAAAATCCATCATTTTTACTATAATTTTCTATTGGGTGAGTTAGTTGTAAGAGAATAATTAATCAATTAGTTTGGAGTAATGGAAATAATAATATGAAATTGGGTATAAAATATTTTTTTGACGATTATATCCCTGAATCTTTACTCTTGATTATGTAGTGCCCAAAATTTTACTAATACCCGTGTTAGTGGGATAACATTGTTAACGTGAAAATAAGAGTTATGTTAATGTGATTTGAGTGTTAAAACATATTATATATACCTGATAACTTGTAATAAAGGGATAATATGAGTATGATACCCGATAACATATATTCTCTTATCCCATTAATACTAATAACACGGAAGCAACAGTTATGTTATGTGAGTTGGTTGTTAACAAAAGATAACTCCAACCCTTAAACACTAAACCATAAATCTTAAATTCTAAATCTAAATCTTAAACCACATTGCTAAACCTTAGACCCAAAAGATTAAACTCGAATTCTTAAGCTCTAAATCTTAAACCCTAAATCTTAGCTTCTAAATTCAAACCTAAACATAAACTTAAGACCAACATAATTATTTAGATGGTAACATATATATTGTTATCCCACTACCACTAATAACACGAGAACAAGAGTTATATTAACATCAGTTAGTCGTTAATATGTATCATATATACGGTAATAATGAATATGTTATTGGTTTCAAGAAAATAAAATGTATTATAGCGATAAATATCAATGTGATATATGGTAACAATAATGCATTGAATTATGTCAATCCGCTAACATTATTAGAAATTAACTTTCGTATCATACTCTTCTAACCGTAAAATGAATGGCAAATATGTAATATTAAAAAAAGAGAAGGTTTAAATTATAATTTGCTTATGAACAGTACAACACTGTATTTGTTAGCAAAATAAGGGATTATTGATACCTCTGTATTGCAAATTTTCTTTTCTATTTAGCTTCGATAGAAATTTTATTAAATGTTTTAAACATTTCTTTGTGAAATAGACTACAACAATGACCCTTTTAACACCCAAAATTCTTCTAGTTATCGTTTTAACTACCCAAATTCTAATCCTTATCAATTCCAAAATCAATCTTCCATTTGACCTATAAAATTGAATTGGGTGTTGAATTAAGAGCTTCTCCAATGGTACAACCATCTCCAACTCAATGCCATTTTCCACTGTATTCTGCAGTAAATTGAACTCAAACCAATGCTATTTTCTACTGCAAAATGGAAGGATGAACAATATTACACTGTTCACCCATCTATTTTGCAGTAAAATGTTTTTTACTTAGAACATGATCCCTCATTTACTAAATGTTAATATTTTATATTAAATAAAAATTACATTATCTTTTATCACATAAATTTTATTATAAATAATAAAATTCATTATTCACATTATTAAAATAAAAAATAAAAAATAACATATTAAAAATGTGTTGAAGGATCATTTGTTGATGTACATAGCCTATGCTATTTTCCACTGCAAAATGGAGTAACTGCAAAATGCAGTTCACATTAACTCCAACTCAACTCCATTTTTTATGAGCAATGATCTCATATGCCCAAATGGAGGAAGTGGATTCTATAAAAGGACACAGTTTTACTTGATTTTTTGTAAGAATTAAATTAAATCGACAAAGTAGTTTATCACTAGCACACACTTACTAATTTAAAAGAACTATATCTTATACCTGGGTCACCCATTCTAAATCGGATATCTCGGATCTAACTTGAAAAAATGAAAGGGTCACGTCCAGCTCAGCACTCTTTGATGATAAAAAGTGCAGAGCTGGTCACTCTTCCTCTCGTTGTGCACCCAGCTCGGCATTTAATGTTGAGGGAGATCCTCCGAAGGCTTGCTGAATGCATCCACCTCGGCATTTTGGGAGATGGGAGTCAACTCGGAATCCAGGGGAGTTAATGTCGATCTGACCACTCAATGTCATCCAGCTCGGCATTTCTGAGGGAAAAAAATGCCGAGCCGCCCACCTACTGCTGTCCAATTCGGCACTTTGGTGCAGGCGGGATAGGAAATTGCAAGCAGCTCGTCATTTTAGGGAATGTCAGTCAGCTCGGCATTTCTGGCTGGAAAGAATGCCGAGCTGGTTAGCTCTCCCCTTTCTGCCGAGCTGACTACTTTCTGCTCGAGGAATCGCGACATTTATCAGTTTTCCAGAAAAACTGCTCAGTAAACAGGACGATCAGCTCGGCATTTTGGGGAATGACAGCCAGCTAGGCATTTCTGGCTGGATAGAATGCCGAGCTGACGGATTTCTGCTCGAGGAATCGCGACTTTTTATCGATTTATTAGAAAAAACTGCTCGGAAAACAGGACGATCAACTCGGCATTTCAGGCTGGACAGAATGCCGAGGTTGTCAGCTGTCCCCTTTCTGCCGAGCTAACTGCTTTCTGCTCGAGGAATCGAAACTTTTACCGGTTTTTCGGAAAACCCGCTCAGAAAACAGGACGATCAGCTCGGCATTTCGGGGAATGTCAGCCAGCTCTCCTTTTTCTGCCGAGCTGACTGCTTTCTATTCGAGGAATCGCGACTTTTATTGGTTTTTCGGAAAAACCGCTCGAAAAACAGGACGATCAGCTTGGCATTTCGGGGAATGTCAGCCAGCTCGGCATTTCTGGCTTGACAAAATGCGGAGCTGGTCAACTCTCCCCTTTCTGCTGAGCTGACTGCTTTCTGCCTGAGGAATCGCGACTTTTATCGATTTTTCGGGAAAATCTCTCGAAAAATAGTTTTTTCATACACTTTTCGCGAAGTTATCAATAAGAATAGTTCGAGCTGAATTATTCCCCAAACCTTTTAGTCATTAATTCCGGAGGTGCGGGTTTTGCCCGCAACACGAGTTGCAATTTGAGTAGTCAAGGTATTACATATTTCATCGGCCCAACAATTTGCCGATATATTCACAAAAGGGCTTGCTTCTCCACTATTCTTAGATTTTCTGAACAGTCTCAGCATTCGTGCATCCGATTCTAAGACTGCGGGGACGTGTTAGAGTATAGAGAATCTTATATTTTGTTATTCATTGTAATGTCAATATTGGGGAACACTCTTATTGTACTTATATATATAATAATTGTATAATCAATAGACGGACAAGGAGTTTACCATAATCTTACAGACACAAATCCCATAATTGTAATTAGGAAAAACTAAAGTAAAAGAGGGAATAGAGAGTAAAGCTTCAACCTTTCTTTGTTTTTCGATTGAATTGATAGTTCTTGTGTGGAGGATGATGATGATGGGTGTCTCCCTCTGAATCAGAATTCCCTATTAATCTATTAGAGAAATTTGCCTAATTGGGTTGAAATCAAGTGATTATTTCACCTTAATTTTGTCCCATTAGTATTTACTAGTTGAGCTGCCCTCTTTCTACGCACGCATGGAAATCTGTTTGTTTAGTTTATGTTTTTCTAGATTATATGTATTAAAATATGTGATTGTTAAATTACTATTTCTGTCTAGCTTTTTCTTTTATTGACTTGGATATTTGGTTATTATTTAGTGTTTGCTTTGTTTAGGTTCCTAATACGATTAATTTGTCGTAAAACTATAGAGAAATAGACAATAAATTTCGTATGGAATTGTGTGTTTTATTGCATTACCAATTAATCCTTTATATAAGGATTAGTACGTAGGAGAAAAATAAAACTTCATAATCCTAATGGGAAAAGGAAATTAGGGTTTTTCTTTTCCTAACAATAAAAAGAAAATACATAAAAGGTCATTCATAATACAATAATAGTTATGGCAATTCACCATTCGGTTTATAACACTCCCCCTTGGATGTCAGAACTATTAGAGCTCATAATACGCTTTGGATGTTGCCTCATTAAAACCTTACCCGGAAAACCCAGTGGGACAAAACCGTGGTGAAGGAAAAAGAGTACAACACGTATTACTCCCCCTATTCTGAATATCCCTGAAAGTCCTCCAGTCGTCGCATTCCAATCTGATAAATAAGCTTCTTGAAAGTTGAGGTTGGAAGTGACTTGGTGAATAGGTCCGCAGAATTGTCACTTGAACGCACTTGTAATACTTGAACTTCTCCAGCTTTCTGCAAATCGTGTGTGAAGAAGAACTTTGGCAAAATATGCTTCGCCCTATCACCTTTGATGTAACTGTCCTTAAGCTGAGCTATGCATGCTGCGTTGTCCTTGTACATGACGGTTGGTTCATGTTTCCCTTCTGTCATCCCACAATCCACTCTAATGTGCTGAGTCATTAACCTAAGCCAAACACATTCACGGCTGGCTTCGTGAATAGCCAAGATTTCTGCATGATTAGATGAGGTTGCCGCAATGGTTTGGTTCTGAGATCTCCATGATATGGCTGTTCCTCCGTGGGTGAAGACATAACCTGTCTGAGATCGAGCATTGTTAGGATCCAAAAGGTAACCTGCATCAGCAAAACCAACTAAACCTTCTTTAGATTGGTTAGTGTAAAACAGACCCAAGTCTTTCGTTCCTTGTAGGTCACGAGGAATATGTTTAATCCCGTTCCAGTGCCTTTGGGTCGGACATGAGCTAAATCTTGATAACAAGTTCACAGCAAAGGATATATCTGATCTAGTGTGGCTCGCCAGATACATCAAAGCTCCTATGGCACTAAGATATGGCATTTCGGGACCAATGACTTCTTCATCGTCCTTCTTCGGACCAAACAGATCTTTCTTTAGATCGAGTGATCTCACGACCATGGGGCTAGACAATGGGTGAGATTGGTTTATATTAAATCTCTTGAGTACCTTTTCTGTATATGCCATTTGATGCACAAAGATTCCATTATTAATGTACTCAAGCTGGCGAAACAAAACTTCGTTTTGCCTAGGTCTTTCATTTCGAATTCTTTCTTTAGATATTCGACTGTTTGGGTGATTTCCGCAGAGGTTCCTAGAATATTCAGGTCGTCAACATATACTGCAATGATTACGAACCCCTTAGTAAATTTCTTTACAAAGATGCAAGGACTAATGAGGTCGTTTTTATAGCCCTCTTTCACTAAGTACTCGCTTAGTCTATTATACCACATTCGACCTGATTGTTTCAATCCATAAAGAGATGTATTCAACTTAATACAATGTTGTTCTCGAGAACTTCTCTTATCTTTGAGCTCAATATCCTTTGGTATTCTCATATAAATTTCACTATCCAGTGGACCATATAAGTATGCGGTCACTAC
>OVBI01003882.1:0-10077 GCA_900406495.1 Sisymbrium altissimum | reverse complement strand
ATATATATAAATATAATTCTTTTTAGCTCATCACAATTTTTTTTTCTAGAATTCTAAACTTGCAGTAAAAATGTGTTTTATTAATATAAATTTAATCAAATAATCATTATTTGAAGTTTAAAACTTTTTAATTTGTTGCTCAATTATAACTAGAATGATATCATTTTTTTTTTGACTAATTTTGTCTATATATATATATATATCTATATAATATATGTATATTTAATTGTGCATTATATATATATATATATATATATATTGGCAAAAGGATTTTAAAATTATGATGAGTTAAAAATATATATACATATCAAAAGACTAATAAGATATCCAAAATAAATAATTTAAATAGTTTACTAGAAACCAAAACTGGGTTTTAAAACAGACTATCAACCTGTCGAACCGGCCGGTGCGGTTCGGTTTTTAAATCATTGATTTGCTGAATCGAAAATTTGAATTTTATTTAGAAATAAAAAATATTCAAGTGTACAGGTATGAAAAGGCACATAATAATTAGTTCGGGTCTATAAAAGCACTTTTCCCGTCACAGGTCTGATATTTTTTAATGTTTGACTAATGAACAAAGGTTAGATTTTAGCCCGAAATAATAAGTTTAGGTAGGAAATTTAAATTTTATCACGGTTTGAGTTGAAATAGGCACTGTTTAATTGTTTAGGTCTGAAAAAGTACGACTACCTTAGTTCAGGTTGAAATAGACATTTTTTCCGTCACTAATCCGATGAAGTTTAATGTTTGCAACTTCATCGGAAATGTGTCTATTTCAACCTGAACTAAGACAATCGTACTTTTTTATACCTAAACAAATAAGCAGTGCGTAAATCAACCTAAACTTTGATAACAATTAAATTTTCTACCCAAACTTATTATGTTGGACCAAAATCTACTTTGACTAACTATCTGTTAGTCAAATGTTAAAAAGTATCAAACCTGAGACAGGAAAATTGCTTTTTTAGACTCGAACTAGTTTTTACGTGCCTTTTCATACCTATATACTTGAATATTTTATATTTCTACCCAAACTTATATAAAATTCAAATTTCCTACCAAGGAAACCAATGATTTAAAAACCGAACACCACCGGGCGATTCGACCGGTTGAACCGTGAACGGGTGGCCAGTCTGGTTTAATTTTAATAATATCCAAATTTGTAATTAAACCAAAAAACCTCCCTAAAACCTGGTAGAAAAACAGAAACAGACTAGTTCTAATCAATTTAAAAACCCGATTTTGGTTCTTATAAACTAAAGTATTATTTTTACAAAAAGATCATTACTCAATTTAAATTATTTATTTTATATATCCTACTAATAATTTGGTATATATATATATATATATTATTTTTTTTTAGCTCATCACAATTTTTTTTTCTAGCATTCTAAACTTGCAGTAAAAATGTATTTTATAAATATAAATTTAATCAAATAATCATTATTTGAAGTTTAAACCTTTTTAATTTATTGATCAATTATAACTAGAATGATATCATGTTTTGACTAATTTTGTCTATATATATATAATATATGTATATTTGATTGTGCATTATATATATATATATATATATGTATTTATATATTGGGAAAAAGATTTTAAAATTGTGATGAGTTAGAAATATATATACATATCAAAAGACTAATAAGATATCCAAAATAAATAATTTAAATAGTTTATTAGAAACTAAATCCGGGTTTTAAAAATGACTATCAACCGGTCGAATCAGCCGGTGCAGCTCGGTTTTTAAATCATTGATTTGCTGGATAGAAAATTTGAATTTTATTTAAGTTTGAGTAGGAATAAAAAATATCTAAGTATACAGGTATAAAAAGGTACGTAAGAATTAGTTTGGGTCTAAAAAAACACGTTTCCCGTTACAGGTCCGATATTTTTTAACATTTGACTAGCGGATAGTTAGTCGAAGTAGATTTTGGCCCGAAGTAATAAGTTTAGATAGGAAATTTAATTTTTATCACGATTTGGGTTGAATTAGACACTGTTTAATTGTTTAGATATGAAAAGGCACTTTTTCCCAACTTCATCGGTGCTCTTTTTGCCTTGTTCAGTAACCGTGTCAAATATAATTCTTTTTATTCTCTATACATCTTAATCAGACTGGTCTCTTAAACTTCAAAAAGTATATGCGTAATGTTCAGTAAAGGATTCGCGTTTTGCAATTTTCTCACTTTTTTATAGATCACCAAAGAACTTTGGTAATTAAGGTATATGCGTAGTGTATAGTATTCCTTTGTGCAACTCATTTATTGGTGTGTTACTTCCATTTAAATTAAAAATAATGTTAACGGAACGAAAAAGAATAACGAACTATAAGAAAAAAAAAATCATAAAGTTGCATAAATTAAATTTTATTCCAGGGGAGGGGGCGGGGAATCAACTTAATTGCTAAAAAGACATGAGACTCGTAAAATGGCACAACACAGCAGAGGACGAGCGTAATCGGTGGAGAAATCTTTATAGTTAAAACTTAAAAGAAGTGTATTTTTTAATTACCTTAAAGCGAACTGAAAAGCATTTCCACCAACTCCTGTAAAACAGTCTATGACTACGTTTCCATTACAGCGCATGGCATGATGCTTAGCTATAGCTTCAGGAGTGACAGAAAACCATCCTTCCTCTTCCATTTTGATGCCTTCATCAAATCTGGAGAAGAGCAGATATCGTTGGCACCAATACTGCTCACAGAAGAATCTAAGATTTTAACAACCGACCAGATGCAGTTATAAGAATTAAGAGCTATATGTATACAAACCTGTGTCCGAATAGGAGAAGATCTTTTTGGCTCGAGTTCTTCTTGTCTTCTTTTTAGCCTTCTTAATGGAATTGACAACATCTGTACCGTTTCCCTCTTCTTCAAGTAGTAATATCCAAATATTGATTTCTAAAAGGAAGTTTCTTGGTATGTATCAACCAAACTGAAAACAAGTAAAACTTTAGAACTTTAGAAGGTATATAATATTGCAACATAACAAGAGCATTACAAACACTCTTACACTAAAGTTGTACCAAAACAACTCTTCTTGCAGTCATCCCTCAGTATTGCAACACAAGTTTGCATATCAGTGCTCAGTACACTTGGTAAGATTGAGACATACTAATTAAACAACAATGTAGTGATGAGTCGCTATTTGGATTTGGATGCAATTATGTTCGTTTGTATTTCTATATCTGTATATGAGAACATGTTTTTATGTCAAATGATCAAAAACTCTTTATTTTTTCTTTTAGTTTAAAGATGTATATAAATTTATACAATACTAAAGCTAAATGATTGTAGAACATTTATGTTTAAACTATATTTTGCGGTTTTGGCGAGAAAATAAGATTTTGCGGTTTTTATGAGAAAACTAAATTTTACGGTTTTGGCAGAAAATGATATTTTATGGTTTTTGTGGGAAAATGAAATTTTGCGGTTTTGATGGGAAAACTAGATTTTGTGGTTTTGACGAAAAATGAGATTTTACGGTTTTGGTAGAAAAAATGAGAATTGTGTTTTTGATGGAAAAAAAAGATTTTGTGGTTGAGGTGGAAAAACAAGATTTTGCGGTTTTGGCAGGAAAACGAGATTTAGCGGTAGGTTTTGGTGGGATAAACGAGATTTTACGATTTTGGGTGAGAAAACGAGATTTTGCGGTTTTGATGGAAAAACTAAGAGCTTGATTGTTTGTAGTTTTTAAAAGAGTTTTTAGTTTTTGTTTCTGTCAAAAACCATTTTTTATCCAATCAAGATTTTTGTAAAAGAGATTTCCTAAATTTTAGGAAAACTAGATTTTGAAACAACTACTCCATTTTCAAATAAAAACCAAAATCCATGTTTTGTGGTTTTTTCATTTTTCTCTTTTAATTGTCGTTGTTTTCATTTTTTTACAAATGTTGTAGATTTCTCTCTCTCTCTCTCCATCAAAATCAAAACCCAAAAACCAAAAATCAAAAACTAAAATCTAAAAACCAAAAACTAAAAACTAAAATCTATGCAAACAATCAGGGTCTAGATTTTGCAATTTTGACAGAAAAACGAGATTTTGCGATTTTGACAGAAAAGCGAAAATTTTAAAGTTTTGGTAGGAAAACGAGATTTTACTCTTTTATCGGAAAAAATAAGATTTTACGGTTTTGACAAAAAAACAAGATTTTGCTATTTTGGTAAGAAAATGATATTTTGCAGTTTTGACGAAAAAATGAGATTTTGTGAGTTTTGGTGGAAAAAACGAGTAGAAGTCGTACGAGTACCACTAGTACAACATACTCACAATTTATGTACTTAAGAATCTAACATGGAAAGAAAATTATCTAGTGACGTTTTTCCAGATTTTGTACAATATAGTGTTCAAGTTTTCTCACAACTCTTTATATCCAACTTCCATAGATTCTATTCTCTCTAAATAATCAAACTTTTTATTCATTACGACCATTCCTTCAACCATTTCTTGCATTGTGTTCTTCATCCTCTTGATATCTTTTTTTAAACATGTGGAAACCAGAATTCACCTTAATGTATTTTTGAAAAATAGATGATGTGAGGAACCGAGAATCTTGGGAGGGAGAGCGAAAGTAAGAGATAGATCAGAAAAGGAAATTAAGACAAAAGAAAGAGACGAAATAGTTTCATTGCTTTTATTACTACTAAGTGCGTAAAGTGTTACGATTGTAAGATGTATGAGATGTGTTACAAAAGTAAATATCAATCTTTATTTATACTAAATAACTTAAGTCCTACACAACTACAAGTTTCGATGTGGAAACTAGTGTCTCTTTTTCCACCATCTTTCCAATAAAATCATCGAGAATATTCTAAAATCTTTGATAAGTCGGTTTGGCTTATGCCGGTCATTTCTTCCAGCTCGGCCCACTTTCATCCTTCATCTTCGGGTTTAGTGGTTTTCTTTAGTTTGTTTTAAGTTAATGTTTTATCGTATTCGATAGATAAAAATATTATGATGTTCTGAGAAGTTCATGAAACATTGATAATTTCGCGAAAAGCTTCCGAAAACGAAGAACGAACCAAGATCAGACGAAATGCAAGACCACGTCCAGCTCGGCACTTCTTGATGACTGAAAGTGCTGAGCTGGTCACTCTTCCCCTCATCCTTCATCCAACTCGGCATTTAACAGTTGGAGAGATCCTCCGATGGCTTGCTGAATGTATCCAGCTCGACATTTCGGGAGATGGAAGTCAGCTCAGCATCCAGGAATGGAGAGAATGCCGAGCTAATCACTCAATGTTATCCACCTCGGCATTTTGGAAAGAGGAAAATGCTAAGCTGCCCACCCGTTGCTGTCCGGCTCAGTGTTTTGGCAGAAGTAGGACATGAAACAACAACCAGCTCGGTATTTCAGGGAGGAGGTCCAGCTCGGCATTTTTGGTTGAGCAAAATGCCGAGCTGGTCAGTCTTTCCTGCCGAGCTGACTTCCTTCTACTGAAAGAATCCTGACTTTTATTGGTTTTTCGGAAAACCTCCCGAAAAACAGGATGATCTGCTCGGCGTTCCGAGGAATGTCAGCCAACTCGGCATTTTTGGCTAAGCAAAATGCCGAGCTGGTCAGCTCCATCTTTTCTGCCGAGCTGATCGTCTCCCGTTTGAAGAATCGCGATTTTTATCGGTTTTTTGGAAAAACCTTTCGGAAAACAGGATAATCAACTCGACATTCCGAGGAATGTCAGACAGCTCATTTACATTTAAAAAAAATTCATAAAAAAAATACATATTTTATGGAATTAATCATTTTTATGGAAGATTGATTGATAAATCGAGTAAGTAGGAAAATTAAAAAAGTAACTATGGAGATAGTAAAAAATCAAAGAAGAATTTTAAGAACCAAGTAAGCAAATATAAAATTAGAATAAAAATTAAAAAAACATCCAACTAATCAAACAATCAAGTTAGAAAATAAAGAAAGAACCAAGCAAGTAAATACAAAATCATGTAAATAATTTAAAAGTCAAAATTAATAAAAGAATGAAAAAAGTAAATAAAGAAGTAAGTAATAATCATTGAAGAAAGTTAAAGAAATACTTAAAATACTAAGATATGAATGAACGAAACTAATTAAAAAAAATTAATTAATTAAGTTCAGATAGTGAAAAAATTAAGAAAGTAGGATTGATGTAAGTAAAACAAGTAGTTAATAAAATTAAGAAAGTAAACAAGGAGATAGTATGAAATCAAAGAAATTTTTTAAAAACCAAGTAAACAAGTATAAAAGTAAAATATAAAAAATAAAACACTCAATTAAGTAAACAATCAAATTAGAAAATAAAAAATGAACCAAAAAAATATAGAAGAACTAAGGAAGTAAACACAAATCAAATAAATAAGTTAAAAGTTAAAACTAAGAAAGGGATCAACAAAATAAATAAGGAAGCAAATAATAATTAACGAAGAAAGTTAAGTACAGAGTTAAAGAAACTAATAAACGAATGAATAAAATTAAGTTAGGAAATAATAAATTCATTTAGTTCAGAAAGTGAAAAAAAATTAAGAAAATAAGACTACTGTAAGTAAAACAAGTAGTTCAGAAAATTAAAAAAGTAAGTAAGAAGATAGTAAGAAATCAAAGAAGAATTTTAAAAATCAAGTAAGTAAGGACAAAAATAGAATAAATAAAAGACACACCCAATTAAGTAAGCAATCAACTTAGAAAATAAAAAAAAACCAAAGAAGTAAATACAAAATCAAGTAAATAAGTTTAATGTCAAAATAAGAAGGGATCACGAAAGTAAATAAAGAAGTAAGTAATAATCAATGAAAAAAGTTTTAAAAAAACTTTAAAAAACTAAAATAAATGAACAAAATTAAATAAAGAAATAATTAATTAATTAAGTTTAGAAAGTGAAAAAAAATTAAGATAGTAAGATTAATGTAAGTAAAACAAGTAGTTCGGAATATTAAGAAAGTAAGTAAGAAGATAGTAAGAAATCAAAGAACTCTAAGAATCAAGTAAGTAAGAACAAAACCAAAATCTAAATAAAGAAAATATCCAACTAAGTAAGCAATCAAGTTAGAAAATAAAGAAAGAACCAAAGAAGTAAAAAAAAAACTCAAGTAAATAAGTTAAAAGTCAAAATTAAGAAAGGGATCAAAAAGAAAGTAAAGAATCAAGTAATAAAATGAATGAACAAAGTTAATGAAATATTTAAGGAAACTAAGAAATTAAAGAATGAAATTAAATAAGAAAATAAATAATTAATTAATTAAGTTCAGAAAACGAAAAAAATTAAGAAAATAAAATTGATGTAAGTAAAACAAGTAGTTAGAAAAGTTAAGAAAATAAGCAAATATTTAGTAAGAAATCAAATAACAATTTTAGCAACCAAGTAAAGAAGCACAAAAGTATAATATAAAAAAGGAAACACCTAGGTAAACAAGCAATCAAGTTAGAAAACAATGAAGGAACCAAGGAAGTAAACACAAATCAAGTAAATAAGTTAAAAATTAAAACTAAGAAAGAGATCCAGAAAGTAAATAAAGAAGGAAGATCAATAACAAATCTTAACAAAAGACTTAAGAAAACTAAGAAATGAATGAATGAATTTAAGTAATGATATAATTAATTAATTAAGTTCAGAGATGGAAAAAATTAAGAAAATAAGATTGATGTGTAAGTAAAATAAGTAGTTAGTTAAATTTAGAAATTAAGAGTGATGTATAGTTAAGATAAGTAGTTAGTTAAATTAAGAAAGTAAATAAGGAGCTAGTAAGAAATCAAAAAAGAATTTAAAGAACCAAGTAAGGAAACATAAAAGTATAATATAAATAAAAGAAACATCCAACTAAACAAACAATCAAGTTAGATAATAAAGAAGTAACAGTAAGTAAACACAAATAAAATAAATAAGTTAAAAGTTAAAACTAAAAAAGCGATTAAGAAAGTAAATAAAGAAGTAAACTAAAAAATAGTTAAATAAACTAAAAAATAAATGAATGAAATTAAGTAAGGAATAATGAATTAATCAAGTTCATTCAGAAAAAAATTAAGAATGTAAGAGTAATGTAAGTAAAATAAGTAGTTAAAAAAACAAAGAAAATAAGTAATGAGATAGTAAGAAATCAAGAATTTTAGAACCATGTAAGCAAGCACAAAAATAGAATATAAATAAAGGAAACACCCAATTAGCCAAACAATCTAATTAGAAAATAAATAAGGAACCAAGGAAGTAACACAAATCAAATAAATAAGTTAAAAATTAAAACTAAAAAAGGATCAAGAAAGTAAATAAAGAATGAACCAAGGAAATAAACACAAATCAAGTAAATAAATTAAAAATTCAAACTAAAAAAATGATCAAGAAAGTAAATAAAGAAGTAAGTAATAATAAAAAAAAGTTAAGAAAATACTATATATTAAAGAAGAAGCAATTAGAGGTTATTTTGCTGATGTGTCATTTCCTCATTTTTCCGATATTTTTTTATTTATTTTTTTTATTTCTTATCTCTATTGCCAAACAACTAAAAATCAGTTATAGATATTTTAAATTAAATATACTAAATATATATTATTCCTATTAATATAGTAAACAATTCAAATTTTTATCATTAAATAATAAATCTATTATTAATAAAAATAACAAATAAATTTCCTTTTTAAAATGAAAGATGAAAAATAAAAATCAACTAATATAATTTTTTTATAGATAAAAATATATTTCTATATTTATGTTTTTGTCCAAAAATTAACGAATCATATTTTTTGTTAAAAAGTTTTAAAATCATTATACTTTAAGAAATAATTTTAGAATCATAATTTATATTTATAATATTTTGTCGTTTGACTAAATAAAAAAACCATAAGAAAAATGTGTGACACTAATATTAAAAAATTTAATAATTGAAGATAAAGCTAAAAAAATTAAGATGATATTTTTAACCATATGTTAAATTATAAAATTTATAGATATTTATAAATTTAAAATTTAATAATAATTAATCATGCGCAAAAGCGCAGGTATCAAACTAAAAAATGAATCAATAAAACTAAATAAGGAAATAATCAATTAATCAAATTAAGAAAATGAAAAAAAATCAAGCATGCAAGTCAAAGAAGCTAATAAGTAATAACTTGGGAAGAAAATCAAATAAATAATCACAAAAGCAAATAAAAATTGAAGAATGGAAGCAACTAAGTTAAAAGTTAAAACTAAGAAAATAAAAAAGCAAGTAATAATCAATCAAAAAAGTTAGAGAAAGATTTAAGGAAACTAAGAAATGAATCAATGAAATTAAGTAAAGAAATAATCAATAAATCAAGTTCAGAAAATTGAAAAAATCAAGCACCCAAGTACAAAAAAGCTAATAACTTAGAAAAAAAAATCAAATAAAGAATCACAAAAGCAAGTATGTATGTAACAATAAATTCCATGAGAGAAGCACATACCTGAACAAATCAATATGAAGTATGTTGTTATTAAAGACTTGCTCTGTTCTGTTCATTTTGCACCCCAGCAAGGCCTTGCCTATGTTGCCTGAGCTGATCTCCGGTGTAGTCACTTGGATGCTTGTGTGTAGAGAATTTGATTCTCTGAAGGAAGAGAGACAGTTGAAACCTGAGGCATAGTGTGGAACATCGGGTTGAATCCAGTGATTCTCTTCACCATCTCCTCAGCCATTTTTACCTGAAAGAAAACCATGTTTCAACAGTCTTGTTATGGTCTGCTTAGTTAGGTTTCATTAATCCGAGAGGAGAGGAATATGGACTTACTTTTGCTGGTAACGTCTGGATATTGGTTTTTAAAACTCTGTTTTGTACAGATGCGTCATTGAATGTCTGAGTTACGTCATGAATTCTCTACACGCAGCTGTGAAACCTACCAGAGAGAACCAAAAAAAAGAAAAAAAAAACAAGGGGCAAGATTAACATACCTGTGTCTCTAGGTCACTCAGGTGTGCTTGCTTTCTTCTTCTGGACCGTCTAGCTGATTCCCTGTTAGAAAGCATCCTGTAATTACAACAGTAAACAAGCAAATGTTAATGTTCATCTTCAAGCAACATTTTGCCTTGTCAGGGAAATTCGGGACGTAGATAATAATCCAATAAAGGATATAAATTATTTACC
>OVBI01003881.1:0-10085 GCA_900406495.1 Sisymbrium altissimum | reverse complement strand
GGCCAATGACAATGAATACCACTTGAAACAAGCATTTGGGGGCTCCTGAATATAGAAGTAGATGATGAAGACCTTGTTTCCCATTCAATTGTGGACACCGTTGTCCACCATCCCAAAAACTTTTAATTAATATGGAGGCCAATGACATTGAAACCATTTGAAACAAGCATTTGGGGACTCATGATTGAAGAAGGAGAAGATCTTGACCCTAGTTCTCAGTAATTATGGGACACCATTGATCAACCATCCCATAGACCAAAAACAGGAATTTAGAACTAGAATGAGTCCCATTTGGATCCAAAGGGAACTTCATGTCACCAAATGCTTAAAAGGGACTTTTAATGAGTGTGGAGCCCAATGACAATGAATACCACTTGAAACAAGCATTTGGGGACTCGTAAATGAAGAACGAGAATATCTTGACCTTCTTTCTCAGTCAACTTGGGACACCATTGATCAACCATCCCAAAGACCAAAAACGGGAATTTAGAACTAGAATGAGCCTCATTTGGACCCAACGGGGAACTTTATGTTCCCAAATGCTTAAAAGAGACTTATAATGAGTATTTAAGCAATGACAATGCATACAACCTGAAACGAGCATTTGGGAACTCCTAAATGAAGAAGGAGAATATCTAGACCTTGTTTCTCAGTCAATATGGGACACCATTGATCAACCATCCCAAAGACCAAAAACAGGAATCTAGAACCGGAATGAGTCCCATTTGGATCCAGAAGGGAACTCTCTACCCCCAAATGCTTAAAAGGGACTTTTAATGAGTATGTAGGCAATGACAATGCATACAACCTGAAACAAGCATTTGGGGACTCCTAAATGAAGAAGAAGAATATCTAGACCTTGTTTCTCAGTCAATTTAGGACACCATAGATCAACCATCCCAAAGACCAAAAATGGGAATCTAGAACCGGAATGAGTCTCATTTAATATGGACCAACATAGAACTTCATGTTCCCAAATGCTTAAAAGGGACTTTTAATGAGTATGGAGGCCAATGACAATGAATACAACTTGAAACAAGCATTTGGGGACTCCAGATTGAAAAAGGAGAAGATCTTGACCTTTTTTCTCAGTCTATTGTGGACACAATTGATCGACCATCACAAACACCAAAAACGAGAATCTAAAACTGGAATTAGTCCCATTTGGATCTAAAAGGAAACTCCATGTCTCCAAATGCTTAAAATGGACTTTTAATGAGTGTGGAGGCCAATGACAATGAATACCAGCTAAAAATAAAGCATTTTGGGACTCCTACATTAAGAAGGAGATTGATGAGGCCATCAGCCCAAACCAACCACAAGTACCTGTTCCCTGTGGTCAGAGAAGCTCCCATGACTCTCTCTAGGACTAGCAGGCTGAGAGAAGGGTTCAACCTGGCCGTGCAGACCGTCATTGATACCTTAGACCACATGGAGCTCATACCAAACCAGGGAGAGGTGCTTGACACCCAAGAAGGAGACCAAGACCTTAAAGACCTTGAAGATGGAGATTCCGATGACACCCAAGAAGAATAATACATGGACCAAGACCGAGGAGAAGGATCGGACCAAGACAAGCTCAAGTCATTCCCAACAGGACCAAACACGCATCAATGTAAGTGGTTCAATTACTTTGTTTCTTATGCAGGTGACCCAAGTTTCATCAACGACCAAGCCTGAGACCAACAGCTCGTCCTTAGCTTAGTCTGTTCTTTAAGTTTCTTTCCTTATTTGTTTCAATAATAAAACGTTAAGCTCTTTGCATAGAGCATTTGGTTGTTTTGTAGTTTTCATTTAAAAGTCATGTTGTTTTGAGTCGTTGCTTGCTGTTTTTCATTGGAGTCGAACCCTAGAAGGTTCAAGCTGACGGACTATTAATAAAGTCCCACATGCAGCTTTGTAACACACAACTTTTTACCCTCATATCAATAAGATAACGCAGTTCTTCTAAGAGTATAGCCGCCGGCTTGCCTTAAGAGATTTGATCTTGTTCTTTTTGTGGATTCACTTAGAGCTTGATTGCCGTGCAGTATCAGAGACCATTCTATCATCTCTGTGGTGCCATTCGACCCATCAACATATACCACTCTTTGATTCAACAAGGGAAAGCGTCAAACCCAACTTGTTAGATCCCATCCCTCTAGTCTCACACCCGTGAGCCTTGAGACCATCATTCGCCCAAGCATTGAGCCAAAGGAGAGAGCGTGAAAGCCAGCCTTTGTTTCCCATCCTCATCACTTCCAAGAGGTTCAGTCCAGATCTCATATCATCTGGTATCAGAGCCAAAAGTTCCTACCTTTGGTTTTCTATTCCTTCAGCCTTTAATTTTGCTTGCATTCATTTTGTTTCTTGCTTGAGTTCGCTTTAGAAGTTATAAAAAAAAAATTATATATATGGATTCATAAGAAGTTTGTTTCTGCATTCTTCTTGTTTTTCATTTGGTTCATCTACACCCAAAAGAAAAGAAAAGAAATTCGGCCAGTATTGCATTTAGTTTAATTTCCATACCATAGGTTGCTTACATCCATATAAGTTAAGAAAACAAAAGGAAAACTGCGCATTCATTGATATTTCTATTTACTTGCATTCGTAGTTAATTTCAAAAAAAAAAGGAAAACTTTCTTATTTGTCGGGAAACCTAGATCATTGTTTATCTACCTTGGTGCTTTGACTACTTGTTGTTTTTGTAAGTGCATGACAAGCAGTTAGCCCGGGAACATGGGAGATAACCAACCAGAAACCGTAGCACAAATGTTGGCTACCATTAGAGAGGAGATGAGGAACGCAATGGAAGGACTTGGCCGAAATCTTGGAGCACGTTTGGACCGTTTGGAGCAGCGACCAAGGCGCGCGGCCGTTCGGAATGGACCACCGCTTCGGAGAGAAGAGGAGGAGGAAACCACGGATGACGACATGCCTGACCTCGAGAATGATCCCCCTGACCGTCGGCATCAAGCACCTCCGAGGAGGCATAACCCTCCTAGGCACCGGGAAAGAGAGGTAGTACCTAGAGAGCAAAATCATGACATTAAGCTAACCCCGCCTACTTTCGCAGGAAACTCTAACCCGGAGGTCTATATGGACTGGGAGAAACGCCTAGAATACATCTTTGAATGTTATGGCTATGGAGAAGGCAAGAAGGTAGCAGTGGCAGCTGCACAGCTCACCGAGAATGCCCTCGCATGGTGGGACAGGAACTTGGCTGACAGGAGGAGGCAGCGCTTCGGACCAATCACGAGATGGAGTGACATGAAATACCTCTTAAGGTCAAGGCATGTGCCAGAACATTACCATAGAGACTTACAGAAACGATTTCACAAGTTATCACAGGGAAACAGATCAGTAGAAGAGCACTTTGAAGAGTCTGAGAAGCTGATGAACTCGTTAGAGCTAGAGGAGTCTGAGGAGGCACTAATGGCGCAATTTGTGGACGGTCTACAAGAAAGGATCGCCAGGAAGGTAGAAAGAGCCCAATACCATAGCTTGCACGAAGTACTTCACCTTGCGGTTCAAGTAGAACAGCAGGTCAAACGCAAGACTGCACTAACCGGCCGTGGCAAAACCCAACCCGCATGGGGATCCAGCAGCAAGCCGGTCGACAAAGGGAAAGCCATCGAGATAGACTCATGGTTCAAAGGAAAAACCGCCGAACCTAAGCCCAACCGACCAGAGCAAGGTAAGTTTCCTAACACTGCCAATAGAACTCGAGACATAACATGTTTCAAGTGTCAAGGCAGGGGACATATGGTGAGAGACTGTCCAAGCCAACGAGTTATGATCATGACCGCCAGTGGTGACTATGAGTCTCATGACAAGAAAGAGGATGAGAGTCAATCAGAAGAAGAAGCCGAGTATGCTGACACTGGAGAGATGCTAGTAGCCATAAGAGTCCTTAGTGTCATGCTTAACCCAGAAGAGACAGCCCAAAGGGAGAACTTGTTCCATACGTGTTGCACCATCAAAACAAAGGTATGTTACCTAGTCATTGATGGGGCCTCATGTACTAACGTGACTAGCAAGTATATGGTGTCTAAACTAGGATTGGAGACCACAAAGCATCCTAGGCCGTATAAGTTACAATGGCTCGACAACAAAACCCAACTTAAGGTCACAGAACAAGTCACCATTCCATTTAGTGTGGGCAAGTACCATGATGAGGTTCAATGTGATGTATTGCCAATACAAGCCGGATACCTACTATTGGGGAGGCCTTGGCAGTTCGGTCGATCCTCAATCCACAATGGACGCACCAACTTCTACTCCTTCACCTTCAAGGACCACAAATACAACCTAGCCCCATTAAAACCTGCTGAGGTGCGGGAGCTACAATCTAAAATGGACAAGGAGAACCTGGTAAGTAAGTTTAATCTCTATGTTACTTCCGGTGTTCTTTCTAAGACCCTAAGTGGCAAGGGCACCGTACTACTAATGGTTTATAAAGAATGTCTAAGTACAGGGTATCAGGAGCTTAAACTTCCGAGTGAAGTACAATCTGTATTGGACCGGTTTCTTGATGTCTTCCCTGAGGAGATCCCGGATGGTCTGCCTCCCATTAGGGGCATTGAGCACCAGATCGATTTAGTCCCCGGTTCAGCCCTGCCTAACAAACCCGCCTACCGAATGAACCCGGAGGAGACTAAAGAGCTAGAGAAGCAAGTGCAGGAACTCATGGCTAAAGGATACACCCGAGAAAGTCTTAGTCCATGTGATGTGCCTGTTCTGCTGGTTCCCAAGAAAGATGGTACCTGGAGGATGTGTGTGGACTGCCGAGCTATCAACAATATCACCATCAAGTACAGAAACCCAATCCCACGGTTAGATGACATGCTAGACGAACTGAGTGGAGCCACTATCTTCTCAATGGTGGATTTGAAAAGTAAATACCATCAAGTAAGGATGCGAGAAGGTGATGAGTGGAAAACTGCCTTCAAGACAAAGCAAGGGTTGTATGAATGGCTTGTCATGCCTTTTTGTTTGACAAATGCTCCTAGCACCTTCAGGCGGCCCATGAACCAGGTTCTAAGATCTTTTATCAGCAAGTTTGTTGTGGTGTACTTTGATGATATACTTATATACAGCAAGTGCTTAAATGATCATCTTAGGCATTTAAAACTTGTGTTGCAAACACTTCGAAAGGAAGGTCTATATGCCAACTTCAAGAAGTGGACATTTTGTACTGATCAACTTGTCTTTTTAGGTTTTGTTGTTACTAAACAGGGATTACAGGTTGATGAGGAGAAGATATAGGCTATACAAGAGTGGCCTACACCTACCACTATCGGCCATGTGAGGAGCTTCCATGGGTTAGCTAGCTTCTACCACCGGTTTGTGAAGGACTTCAGTACGGTGGCAACCCCTTTAACAGCCGTGATCAAGAAGAATGTACCATTCAAGTGGGGACAGTCGCAAGAAGAGGCATTTGAAACCCTTAAGGAACGGCTCACAAGAGCACCAGTTCTAGTCCTGCCTGATTTTGATGAGACGTTTGAGGTGGAGTGTGATGCATCTGGACTAGGCATTGGAGCTGTACTACACCAAAGAGAGAGACCAGTGGCATTTTTCAGCGAGAAACTGAATGGGGCAACACTCAACTACCCAACATATGATAAGGAATTGTATGCTTTGGTTCGAGCCCTAGAGACTTGGCAACATTACTTGCTATCCAAGGAGTTCATCATACACACTGACCATGAAACCTTGAAGCATCTACGGGGTCAGACATCACTTAAGAGGAGACATGCTAAATGGCTGGAGTTCATTGAGACCTTTCCTTATGTGATCAAATACAAGAAGGGGAAAGAGAATGTTGTTGCTGATGCTTTCTCAAGGAGGCATGCGTTAATCTCGACCATGGAGGCCAGAGTGTTCGGGTTTGAACTTATCAAAGAACGATACATGGAGGACCCTGACTTTGGAGACGCCTACAAGGGACATAGAAAGGGAGCTTATGGCGTATACTATCTTCAAGATGGCTTCCTGTTCAAAGATAAACGCCTCTGCATACCACAAGGCACACTCCGGGAACTGATCATACAAGAAGCGCATGGTGGTGGTTTAATGGACCAAACACGCATGAATGTAAGTGGTTCAATTACTTTGTTTCTTATGCAGGTGACCCAAGTTTCATCAACGACCAAGCCAATGACCAACAGCTCGTCCTTACCTTAGTCTGTTCTTTAAGTTTCTTTCCTTATTTGTTTCAATAATAAAATGTTAAGCTCTTTGCATAGAGCATTTGGTTGTTTTGTAGTTTTCATTTAAAAGTCCTGTTGTTTTGAGTCGTTGCTTGCTGTTTTTCATTGGAGTCAAACCCTAGAAGGTTCAAGCTGACGGACAATTAATAAAGTCCCACATGCAGCTTTGTAACACACAAGTTTTTACCCTCATATCAATAAGATAACGCAGTTCTTCTAAGAGTATAGCGGCCGGCTTGCCTTGAGAGATTTGATATTGTTATTTGTGTGGATTCACTTAGATCTTGATTGCCGTGTATCAGAGACCATTCCATCATCTCTGTGGTTCCATTCGACCCATCAGCACATACCACTCTTTGATTCAACTAGGGAGAGCGTCAAAGCCAACTTGTTAGCTCCCATCCCTCTAGTCTCACACCCGTGAGCCTTGAGACTGTTGGAATAAGCTTGAAGAACAAGTAATCCTAATAGGATTAGGAAATGGAGAGAAAATGAAATATTCCTTTAGAGTAAAAAAGAAGTTTAGGGCATTGTTCATAAGTTTTGAGAAAAAAAAGAGTTTATGAGATTGAGAGATTAAGTGATTATGAGATTGAGAAATTGAGAGATTTGTGTTGAGAGCTTTAGTTTTTGAGTTAGTTTTCTAAAGCTTAATAAAGAGAGTGAGT
Source organism: Sisymbrium altissimum (assembly GCA_900406495.1). Taxonomy (NCBI): domain Eukaryota; kingdom Viridiplantae; phylum Streptophyta; class Magnoliopsida; order Brassicales; family Brassicaceae; genus Sisymbrium; species Sisymbrium altissimum. The sequence goes on along the minus strand of OVBI01003881.1, from coordinate 3,223 downwards.
CTTTATTGAATTCTTGTGTTTATTTTTTCTTAATTTCTAGATTTGGTATCAGAGCAACAGGTTTCAAAATCCTGAGAGAGAATCATGACGGAAGTCGCCTTTGTGACCAAAGATTGGGAAGGAAGAGGATCTTTTGTTATTACAATCAGAAGCAGAGATGTCAACGTCACCAGCAAAGACAATGAAGGAGAAGTTCCTTCAATTGTTTTTACATCGGAATTGCAAGGCAAATAAAAAATCAACACAAGCTGCGTTAAGTATGGGAGGTATTTAAGACTAGCCCTGAAACGGTAGATGGTGAGAAAAACAACATTGCCATCACCTTGCTGTGTGAAACAATACCCGTGAAACTCACGTTACAAGTTGGAAACCTTGATGCAAAAGAAAAGGTGTTGGAAGTGATTAAACGAAAACATGGAGTAAGAAAAGAAAGAAAAGCAAGATCACAAGAAAGATTACAATCACTAATGACCGGGTCCTCTGAGAGCATCAATGAGTTGGTAGGCAAACTTTAAGAGATATCAAAATCAGCTCCACTAAAGAAAAATCTCGAAGAATCAAAGATAACTGGATGCTTAAAAAATTTCAAAAGGCGTATCTTCGAGAAAATAGAAGAAACCCAAGAAGAACAAAAAAGGATGATGTATGAAAACATGGAAGGTCAACCAAATCAATGGTCTCACAAGTACAGTAGCAACTCTAGAATCCAAGAAAGTGGAGGAAGAACTGTTTACCGGGGAAGAGATCGTGATAGAGGCCAAGATACCTCAAGGATAATATGCTTCCGAAAGAGGTTTAAATTTCTTACTTGTGTATTTTGGAGATAAAAAGTTGCTCGTTGAAGTTTTTAGAGATGGGAAAGCTGTTTGGTGTAGTGCAACTCAGTTGAAACCAATTGCAGAACGTTTCAAAAGGAATTCAAACATAAAGAAGACATTAACTGCAGCTGGAGAAACTGTAGAAGCATTAGGTAGATACATAGACATGTGGTCTTTATTGATACATGATTGGGAAAAGGAGAAGAAGCACGAGCTTTATAGTCCACAAGTTCAGAAAAATATTGTTCGTGATGTGAGAAAAGAGATGGTTGCTCTAGTTCAAGATGTGAAACTAACATCTGCAGAAAAGGACAACTTCAGCGATTTCATAGAGCTTGAGATTTTGGAAAGAAAGATTCATGAGTTGCTTTGGTCTAAGCAAATGTATGGTTCGACCAAGTATGTTAAGCCGGAGTCAGCCTATGAACTTGAAGATAAGAACAATGATAATAATGATATAGAAGAAGAAGAAAGTGGTATGCGTGGTGATACTATACAAAAAGAAGAAGCGGTGAATTCTAAAACATCATTGCCGAGATCATTAGAGAAGTGTTATGTAGAAGAAAGAATGAGAGATTTTTCGAGAAATTTAACAATGATGTGGTTGTTAAGGCGAGATTTGAAACAAAATCGGAGGATCGAAAGAAAAGGGTAAAGTGTTTCGAAAGTAAACTTCTCAAAAGATACTCATTAGTGAGAGAAAACATAATCAAGACTTTCTTGTGTATAAGAGCTGTGTACTGGTCTGAAACGATGAGATCATGTGAAGTTCAGTACAACGCGCCAGACTCTTCTCAAAAGTTTATTAAAGAGAGAGTTCGGAATATTCTGAGAAAAAGTATTAGTCCTTCAGATGATTATGTGATCAAATATAGACATTTGCAACTGTCTGTAGATGATGCAGAGAGTTTGCAGAAACAAACTGATGAAATCGATGAAGAAGGCTCAAGAACAAACAGATATATTCCTGAAGAAGATTTCTCATCACCAAAAAACAGAAAAAGATCAACACGTGCCTCTGTGTTAAACACATTGTTTGGCAAGCTTCTGTTAAAGGATCGACATTTCTTGACAGATGCACAGATTTTGAGAAAACACGAGGCTGTAATAGCAGAGCAAGAAAAAAACAGAAGAGCAAGAAAAAACAGAAGGTGATATAAAATCAGTGATTACAGTTCCAATCAGGATGAAAGGAAGACTTAACTTGAGGAAGAAAGGTTATTATTTGAGATCAATTGATAGAAAGAAGATACAATCAGTGATCGAATCTAACGGCTTCAAGGATGAATTAATCAAAGACTTTGTCACGAGTTCTAGGTTTAATGAAATTACAAGAGAAATGCATAATCAACTGAGGAATGAAATAAATATTGATCTTCCTAGCCAGGCTTCGACAAATGATACGACTGTTTCAGATGAGAATGAGGTATAAGTGCAGGCATGTGTGGGAAAAGAAGCGACTCAAGAGATTGTGTTAACAAGTACTGCCTCAGATAAAGCTCGTGTTAGAAACCCTCTTATGGTTCCTGTTGATCTCCTACCCGCGACTAAAAGAAAAATGAGGAAGGTAAAGCAGCAAACAGAGGAAATTGAGCAAGCTGGAAAAGAAGAAAAAAAGACAGACAAGCATAAGATAGTAAAGAAAGAGAGAAGCAATAAATCAAAGAAGGAAGTGAAGAATGAGGAAGAAATCTTGGAAGAACCAAACGAAAGAGAGAGAAAACCTAAGAAGCTCAGAGACAAAACATGGATTGAGACAGAAAAACGTGAGAATAAGAAACAAAGAAAGGAAAAGATAAAGAAAGGAACTGTGGAAGCTGAGAAGGAATCTTCAGGAGCTGAGTTTCCTGTGTTTCTTAAAACATTTGCTGCAGGTTCAAATGGGTCTAAAAGGATAGAGATGATGGTAATCTATGAAGTCATTGGATTGTTAGAGGAAGAGAGAGCTGAAAAGACCCACACCAAAATCTGCGTAAACAAAATCTGCAAACGAGAGAACAGAAGTGAAGAAAGGTGAGGCTAAAGCTACAAGACAAGCACTGTGGTTTCAAAGAGTTATTAATGAAATCACGGACGCTGCAAACAAGAGAGTGGTTATTTGGATTAACACAAGTGCTCTTAAAAGGAAACCGGTGTGTAATGGACAAGACAAACACATACACTCACGAGAGTACTTCATAAAAGAGTGTGTTGAGATTGGAAAATTCAAGACAAAGGATGAGGAGCATGAGCAAACGATGGACAGTTTTGGAAAGACACTTGGAGGAAACAAATTTGAAGAGATGATAGAAACAAGGACACTTGGAGGAATCCATTTCAGAGAAATGAAAGAGATCATGGAGAAGATGGAGTTCAAGCTTAAGGGGGAGAATGTTGGAATAAGCTTGAAGAACAAGTAATCCTAA
>OVBI01003880.1:0-10092 GCA_900406495.1 Sisymbrium altissimum | reverse complement strand
TATATATATATATATAGTCTGATTTTATATTAACAGAATGCTGATTTTGTTTTTTAAAGTAAAGGAACTGAAACAAAAAATAATTAAAAAGAAAAAAAAAAGGTATCTGTATTGAGCGACACTCGCATATAATTTTTCTGGGTTGCTAAGTTTTGTGTAGGCATCGCAGTAGTTTATTGATAAGTTTCTTGTCTTTGTACTTTTTTTCCTAGCAAATTAGATTCATTGGCAATTGCACTCAGTTTAGCACTAAACTCCTCTACCTTTTCATGCTCTTCCATTATGAGATTTTCAAACTTTGATGCTAATAAGTCAAGTCGACTTCTTTTCACATTATCAGTTCCTTCGAAAACAATTTGCAGAGTTTCCCATGGAACTTTTGCATATTTGCAGCTTCGGATTAGCTCTAATTGCTTGTTCTCAACAGATTTGAAGATTTCGCTAAAAGCTCTGTAGTTCCATTTTGCTAGCATTTTGTCTTCCTCTGTCCATTCCTTTTTTTGTTCTTTTTGGTTGGGGGACTCCATCCTTCTTCGATTGCAGTCCAAGCATCCCCACCAATGCTTCTGATAGCTGCTGCCATCTTTGACTTCCACCTTGCATATGTTGCTTTGCTTAACACTGTATTTTTTGACCAAAACAACTTCCCTTGTGTTCTCCATCTTTCCCGGATCTCACCTGAACGTATGTAGGTGACTCGCTTTGATACCTATTGAAAAAGTGAGAAAACACAATCAAACACAGAAAGTGTTTCTTTAACTTCTCTTTATTAGATTATCTTGATAATCTCTTACAAGAAACTTCAGTAATCTAATCTCTTCTTACAAGGATATCTTTTCTCTCTTTAGAAAATATGAATCTCTCTTTTTTACGCACACTTCTAGAGAATATCTCAACACCTATTTTTATACACATACACTCGTTGATTTGTAATCCTATGTTACTTATAAATTTCCTTTTCTAAATAACATATTTTCCTTTCTTCTTATCTTGCTTTTTCTTTGTATAGTCGATCTTCAAAAAAAAAACTAATTGTTCAATTATGTTGTCATAGTTTAATCATGCGTGGAGGATGGACATGGCGCTTAATCAACCAAACANCTTCATTGATTTTGTTTTCATTACATTAACTGTTTTGGTCATTTTAATAGAGAGTTTCAACAATTCATAGCTTTGTTTTTCTCTTTCTCTCAGACACGGCTTTCTTAAACTTACAGAGAAAATAAATGGTGGCTTGAATGAGTGAGGATGATACTTGAATCCGAAGGTGTAGTAACATGATATAACATGACGCTAAATAGCACAAAACAAAAACATAAAATCATAGTATCAATTAAGGAAAATCCAAGAAAATATTAAATCTATGTGTATACTTATATGTTTTTATCTTACAATTTGGACCGTCGTGTGACTCCTGTCTTGTTTTGGTCTTTCGAGCCTAAAACTTCAAAAAAAAATTTTATGATATCTGAAAAACAAGCGAAGAAGAAGGTNATATCACTGCTCTGATGGATGCAGTAAATTCTTCAAGTGATATCGATAATGATGGTTGGTAATCTCAGTGAGCTTTTCCTTTTGAGCACCACCATTGCAGTTTCTTTCTTCAGCTAGTGTCCCTGATTTCAGCCTCGTCGTATGTCTCATTTGATCCTTCTATTAAATTTTCCTTAATGCATCAATGATTTGGTATATATCTTTTGTCTTTTAAATTTGTCACAGGGATAGTGAATTATATTGACTTGAGTTTTATTTTTAGTTGATCTTGTTGTTGTTATTATTGAATTAGGTAAATATCCGCAAATACGCGCGGTTTTTTTTCCATACATTTGTATATGTAATAATTTAAAACATCACACTAAATTTTTAATCTCCTGAAATATTATGATTTTTTAAATATTAAACATCACAGTAAGAACCATATCCTCATCTTCTTCACTTGTTTACGATAGCACCACTAGATCAATTTTTCAACCATCATAAACAACCAAATTTGAATCTTTTGATGATTCAACCACCTGATTTTCTGATCTTAAATCAACTTCAACGCTGTCAAACCTCATTTATTTTAACCCTCTTCATTTTCATCCGTAAAACTCTATATTTTTAATTTTTGCAAATTTCAATTGCTTCCATGTTCTGAGATGTGGTGATTCTTTTAGAAATACCGGCTGGACTTATTCGGTAGTGAATATAATCAACGTTTCGGGTGCTTAACAGAGTTAAATAACAACTTGTAAGGTAAATTTTCAGTAGATTTCGTATATTTCATATATGTTCCACAAAAGAATACTTCATTTGAAATGTACCAGTAAAGTCTGGTTTTCACTAGTTTTGCAATTAAAAAAGTTCTCGAGTTACCAGTCTGCAATATTCCACTTGATAAAAAAATGAAGCATACTATATTTTCATCAGAAGGGTGCAGACTTCGTTTGCAGTCTTCTAATGTCTATTTTTTCATTTGACCGAAATCACGACTTTCCAGAAGTCTACGTATGAAGTCTTAAAATCGGTTCTTAGATGGACTTTTTTATTCATAACTAATTCAATGTAAAAATTATGACTTTTTTTTTTATAACTTAAAGTGTATTCCTTGTCCTATGAAAAGGCCCATGACTAATCACCCTGTGGATTAGTGGTGGATTAGTGGCCCGTGGATATACTTTATTACCCCCAGGTTTTCAAATGGGTCTTAAGCAATGTATCCATATCCATGTGGCCCAAGAGATAATGAGAATAATTATGCATGTGGAGATGATTGATCTCTGGCCTAGACCAATAGAGCAACCCTTCCACCAAATGAGGACAACTCGCCCACCAATATCGTGGTTAAAATTATGAATATTGAAATTTATGTATATCAATAGTTTGGTCCAACCATTTTCTAATCTCGTTTGGTGAAGTCCAGATTTCGTTTTATTTTCTTATCCTTTTTCCATCTATTGGGATTTTTATGTGGTTTCCATTAGTGTTTGAAGAATTAGGTTGGTTTGTTATAAATTTGTCAGAAACACTTTGTTTCTAGAATGAAAACAAAACTAGATTTGAAAGAAATAGGAAAATATGAATTATTAATCAACAACACAAAAAAGAATTAAATTTCCAAGATAAATTGTTGTGTATGTCTGAATGATTGAGAGACCGTATTTGGTACTGTTTATTTATACTTCTTATAGGCTCTTATTGGAGTTTTTGTTTTATAAATTTAAGTTTTGTAAAGCTTTGGTAGTCAATTGGTTTACAAATCAGTATTTAAATTCTAGATAACTTAAAAATCCTTTTTAACTAAGAAAAAAAGGACAAGTTAAAAATCTGCTAAATGCTGTCAAAGCCAGTTTTTGATTAAAAAAAGGAAGTCTTCTATTTTGTTTATCTTTTACTAATCAAGACCAAAATCCAAAATATAAAAAAAAATATGTTCAAAAATGAAAATAATAAAATATTTTTTTTTTTCATTTTAGAAAAGGCTTTGAAAACTTTTAATAGATTTTAAATTATTTAACGTCTAAAAACACAGATTAGTAAAAAAATTTAATTTCATAACTTTACAAAAATTAAAGTTATTAGAGTCGAAACACCTATCAAAGTTATTAGACTTAAAACTAAATCTTTATGGCCAATATCTAAAGGGACAGCCTAAAATATGGGTTTTTTTATCAATGAAGGGCGTAGTTATATGTCAATACGTCTCTCTAATTACTAGAACATTTTGGGTCTGATTCAATTAAGTGGAAAACAAAGTCATTTTCCCAGTTCTCTCGACATTGAATCTAATTCCAAAGTACATATCAAGAGATGGAACCAATGTTATCATATGAATGTTGTTGGAAATATCCAAGTAAGCAAGAATTGCCTCTTAAAACTGGAGATTATTAACTTCAGAGCTTCAACCATAAATAACTAAAAATGAAAAACAACAAAAAATACTGAGATTATTTCTTAGAACATTGCCAGTATCTTCCATTACCTGATCTTATTATAGAACAACCGTCCAAAACTAAATATTGAAAGAAACAAGAACGGAGTTCACAGAACATGGTCCAAAAAGTTACAACGCATGATACACATTAGAAAGTCTTGAGAAGGTCCCATTGATGTATGATAGGGATCGTTCAGGAAGAAGAAGAAGAAGAGCTAGGCATTAAATTAACCTTTTCAAGAAGAGCGGTGATCTCACTTTTCAGTTTTGCCTTCGTCTCTTCTGATACTTGATCCCCGGATTTTTCCAGCATTTCATTCATCATCGTCAGATTCTTCTTCATTGAATTCACACTGGTTGGTTTCTTGTCCGGTGTGGGTACTGAACTAATGTTCCTGATTACTGGTGGGGCTGTTCCTGGAGCGCTTATCACTTTCGGCTGTAACCTGAAATTCAGTAAGGTCTCACCAAATGGGTTAGTAGCTTTCTTCAAGCTTTTAAGTGCTTCTATTGCGTCACCACTACCCACAAACGCGACCTGTGCACTACTAAGTTATTCTGAAACGTGTGTTTCGGAAGGATCCAAAGGGCCAAACGTAGAGAACATGGACGTTAAGTCGTCCCTTGAAGGTGTTGACACTTGGGAGGAAAATTTCATGACGAGTACCACGATTCCTCTGGGGAAACCATTAGATGACTTCTCTTCCTTCTCACATCTTCTGGGCTGAGTAGGTTCAACTTGAGGCAGAACCAAATCTGGCGCTGTAGGTGCTACATTCAAGTCAGGTATACCAGATTTGGGATGTGCAACTCTTCGATGCACTTCTGCATTCTTCCTCTTCCTTCCTCTCATTTTCTTCTTTGAACTAGTTACATTGGTGAGATAATAATCATTAGGAGATATAAAAGTGTGTTCACAAGCATTGAGATTAGGTATAACAAGTGTTTAATAAGAGCTAAGCAAATTGTCAAACCAAAACGTTTATGCCTTCCCTGTTCTTTGCTATTTTCACATGTTTTGTTTTACCAAACTTATTTATTTACTATGATTTTTATATATCGATAATCATGAATCCAAGGAAAAGAACAATCAAACAAGAACATTCGATAGAAGATTATATTCATACAAATATATATCATGAGTACTAAAACAACTTCTTTATATAAATTTGGAATAGTCATTTTTTACGTATATATATAAAGATTATCATAGAAATATCACAGCTGAAAACTAAAAATGATCAAATGAAAAAATTACCTGTTGTTTAATACTTAAATTATTAATTGTATATAATCAAATTCAAAGTATTCTTTCATGCCATGAAAATCTCATACGCATTCTTATGGAATAATCAATAATCAAAATAATAAATCTAGTACAAATATAAAAAAAAATCTAGTGAAGCAACATACATGTAAAGAATGATTGACTAAATTTGAGATATTTTCTTTCATGTAATCAAAATCTCATGAAATCTCAGAAATTGGTGTTTTTTTTTTTTTTGAGACAGAAATGAAAACTATTGGAAAATTTTGAGAATTCGAGACTTTTATATATGAAAAATAAATAACCTAGATAAAGATATAAACGAGATAGTATGAATTATGGATATAGGTATGTAAACATATATACTATGGATTTTATATAAACAAAGTTTTTATTTTTTATAAAGCAAAGAAATTTAAACAAAAAAAGTTATAGGAAAAAAAAATTAAGAAAAAATGCAAATGTGTTGGAGTTAAAATTCAGTTCTTCAAGTGCACTGAAAAATTATTACTCAAGATAAATATATCTATGAATCTGGAATGTAATCAAAATTTTTAGTCAAACTAATAAATCTAGTAGATATATGAGAAAATCTAGTGACTCAACATACCTTTAGGTCTATATATATAAAGATTATCATAGAAAAATGACATCTGAAAATTAAAAAATGATCAAATGAAAAAATTATTGTTTTTTAGTACTAAAATTCAATTGTATATAATCGAATTCAAAGTATTCTTTCGTGCGATGAAAGTCTCATACGGATTTTCATGGAATAATCAGTAATCAAAATAATAAATCTAGCCGAAATATAAAAAAAAATCTAGTGAAGCAAAATACATTTAACGAATGATTGACTCAATTTGAGATATTTTCTTTCATACAATCAAAATCTCATGAAATCTCAGAAATTGGTGTTTTTATTTTGTTGAGACCGAAATGAAAACTATTAAAAAAATTTGAGAATTTGAAACTTTTATATATGAAAAATAAATAACCTAGTTAAAAACATAAACGATATAATATGAATTATGGATATAGATCTATAAAAATATATAGTCTGGTTTTTATATAAACATAAGTACTGAATTTTTTTTTTTTTTAAGAGTAAAGACATTTAAACAAATTTATAGAAAAAAAGTTAAGAAAAATGCAAATGTATTGGTGTTAAAATTAAGTTCTTCAAACTAAGTGCGCACTGAAAAAGTATTACTTAAGATAAATATATATATGAATCTGGAATATAATTAAAGTTTTTAGTCAAACTAATAAATCTAGTAAATATATAAGAAAATTTAGTGAATCAACATACCTTTAAATCTTTAACCGATGATGAACTAAATTTGAGATATCTTCTTCCATGGGATCAAAATTTCATGAAATCTGAGAGGATATACTTGCGGCGGAAATGAAAACTATTGAAAATTCTTGAGGGTTCCTATTTCTTATATATGAATCTAAATAATTTAGATAAAACTATAAACGATGTCGTATGAATAACGGATATAGATCTTTAAACATGTATAATATGATTTTTATATAAATAAAATACTATTTTCTTAAGAAAGGCAAAAAACAAAAGCATTAGTGTTACTTTTTTTTTCTCAAGTTCTAAGTTGTTAAACATTTCCAAATTTGCCCACACGGATATGAGCCCATGTTTTAGGGCCCATTTGCAATATTCGGAGAGAAGGTCTATCTATGGACTGCACTTCCCATGGTGGGATTAGTTGGACTTTGGTCCAGATACCCTACCGGTCCAAAAAAAAAGTTACATTTTAATTCTTCAAACTCTATACAAAAAAAGAAAGAAAAAGTTCTTCAAACTAAATGTTAAATAAATATAAAAAAAATTTCATTATTATTTCAACAGTCAAATCTTCCGTCAGCAATCTTAAGCGTATATAATTATGAGGGGAGAAAACATGTCAATAAGGTGATGATCTTAATTGTTGAGAAACACAAAATGTCAGCAGATTTCTTCTTTTACAGGATTATGAGGGAAGATTTCATCAATCCACGATGCAGAAGGCAATTCTCCTCCCCATGAATCATTCTTCCATCCACCACCAAGAATTCATGAGCCTTCTTTGGCATCTAAATATTCTTGTTGTATCACATAAAATCAGCATAATAAATTAAATACTTTCACATTAGTAATAAATCTGATACAATATAACCAATAATATGATTTTTCCGACTATACTTCCAATATATATATCGAGATGGATGAAATTACTATCCCATAAAATCGTGTTTATCATCATATTATGAATTATATGAGAATGAAATGTATCAAATTTGTAGATTATATATTTTTGCTAGTAAAGTAGTATAAAAACAGTAGATAAAATTCATCAAACACTATAATGTAGTAATATACATTAATCACATTGAACACTGAAGTACCTTTAAGTCTTTAACCGATGATGGACTTAATTTGAGATATTTTCTTTCGTGGGCTCAAAATTTTTATGAAATCTGAGAGGATATAATTTGGTGTTTTTTTATGTTGCAGCAGAAATGAATACTATTGAAAAAACTTGAGGATTCATATCTCTTATATATGAAAATAAATAACCTAGATAAAGACATAAACGATGTCGTATGAATAATTGATATAGATATATAAATATCTATTTTGTAATTTTTGTATAAATAAAATACGACTTTTTCAAGAGAAGCAAAAAAAACAAAAGTATTAGTGTTACCATTTTTTTTTTCTCAATTTCGAAGTTGCTAAACATTTCCCCATTTGGTCACCGAATATGATCCATGCTTTAAGGCCCATTTGTAAACCCGGAGAGAGGGTCTATCCATGAGTTACACCTCTCCTAGAGGGATTAGTTGGACTTCTGCTCTGATACCTCACGGTCCAAAAGAAAAAACCTACATTTTAATTCTTTATAATCTATTAAGGGATTTCCGTGCTTCACGCGGATTGTTATTACTTTTTATTTGTTAAAATTTCCATTTATATATTGTTGTGATTTATTCTTAAATTTTAGTATTATTTATAGAGTTTGACAAAATTTATATCTCGTTCCAATTATTTATGTATTATTTATATACTCGATTCTATTTTTCCATTTCTTATATTTTTCACAGTTTCATATGATTTTAAAAATTTTTTTAACATATTAGTATGAATTACTTTCTATTTAATTTAGTTTCATTTCATTATATATATATTTAACTGTTATAAAATATTTTTAAATTTTAACTGTTTTAAATATTTTTCATTGTTTATATTGTTTATTATTTTAACATAGGTAATGTATTAGAAAAGTTATATAAATTCATATCGGCAAACTTTTAAAAAGTATTGTTCTTATTGTTATATTTTTTTCCAGATGTGTTTTTCAAATGAAAATTTATTTTCATATCTCATTTTGTCTCAATCTATATCGTTTTTGTTCGGAAAGTGTAGTATATTTAAATAGGACATATTTTTATTTTCAAAATTCTCGTGTTTTTTTTTTCATTCTTATTAAATTCTGTCATAATTTCTCATTTACATTCTCTTACTTTTTTATGCTCTTATCTAATGATATTTCTGGTATTTTATATATGTAGGTTTACTTCTTTTTTTTTCTCTTTTTTTTTTCTGTTTTCTCGGTTTATTTAGTTATTTCTTATTCTTATACTACGTTTACGTAGTTACTTTATGTTAGTTCAATCAGGTTTTGCTTCGCGGAGGTTTATACTGTTTTATGTTGTCTTTTTATTTTTATTTTTTATTTTTCTGTTTTTTGTTTTAAAATATTTTTTAGTTTATTTTTTCTAATATATGATATTTAGTATCTTCATCAATTGGTCAACAATCTGGTCATCAGTCTTAAAATTAGTTGCACCCTTGCTGATCGCCTGCTTTCCGTTTTGTTCTTTGGTTTCAACGTCAAAAATATAAAGCTGCAGGTACTGTACCTGTGGTGGCTTCCCATCAACTGGTAAAAATGACCCGATTTGGTGGTGATTTTGACCATGCATGATGCATGTATATATTTTGTAAGTAAATGGTCATTGAATTCCTGTGACTATGTGCAGACCCGGTTCTAAGCATGTGCCAGCAGTGCAAATGCACAGGGCCTTATTTTTTTTTTTTTTATCAAATTTTCTTTATATTTTGAGGTCCTAAAGTTTTGTTTTGTTTATAAAAAGGGTCCAAATTTTCAAAATTGATATATTAACTCTCTATATTTTGAAATTTTATTTTAATTTGTACAAGGCTCATTTAAATTTTGAGACGGGTCTGACTATCTGATCAACTTCAGCCCCCATTAATATGAAAGTAAACATGCCATTTACAACTCAGATATTTAGGTGGACGTTTGGAGTCTCAAGTAGTCTTTCAGTTGGGATGGTGGCTCGTACTCTTGGCAATTGGACACGTCTTTGTTGACAACAAATGCTGAATAATTAAGGTTAAAAAAAAAAACAAATGCTGAATAATTTTCTACTTGATCCGATTTCATTTCCTAGTGTGTCGCCTCTCCACACCAACGCATCACATAATGAAAGGTAATTAAATTCCAATTTTTGTTGGTGGTTTATTTGTTGTTCCTGCAAGTTAATATGTAATTTAAATTGTTTCAAGTCGTAAGTGGTTTGAGGAAAAGGAAGGAAGATGAATTATTTAATGTCGTACCTTGGGTGAGTTCCGGACATTGTTACTACGCCTGTGCAATATATGAAATGAGAGGATGTATGAATTGGGTATATAATAACTTTCTAATGGAATTGGATTCTTTCAATATTATCTTTATTTTAAAAATTCCTACTTTGTGGCAGCAATGTCAGAACCTAGATATAGATAATTTATTAGTTATATTGAATTTCTAACCAAACATGTTTACAATGTGTATTGCAGAATTCTTTCCTTATAAAATATTATATATATATATATATA
>OVBI01003879.1:0-10096 GCA_900406495.1 Sisymbrium altissimum | reverse complement strand
AATTAATAAATTTTCATGGTCCCAACATTATTAATTTATAGAGGTTTTACTTTATATATTATTTACGACAAAAATTATGTATCAAAAGAGAAAGTATGATAAAATAAAATAAATGTTTTCTTTGTCCTGAAGCTGTTTTTCATTGTTTAGGGCTCTGTATCAATTACGTATAGTATGTGAAAGGAGGCAAATCATGAACCATTTGTAAAGCAAAAATATAAAATATATAGACAGTAAAACAATATAGCATCAACCTTCACACAAATTAGATTTACTTTTTACTTTTGCAATCAGTTTGATTTAAGTATTAATTAAAAGAAATTCATAACTAATAAATCTAGATAGATATACAAATACTTTTTGTTAAATGATCTGCCAACTAGTTTTTATAAGATATATTCTTTAGGAATTTCTTTTTTACTTACTGTGTGAAGTTAACTGCCTATCTTTTAATATTGAATGTCAGCTTACCAACAAATAATATAATAAGTCCAAAAGGTGATGTTTAACGTCCGATTGGATATGATTGTTGTAGATATAAGACTAAATTTACGTTAAAATTTAGTTGAGTAAGCAATTCAGTTCAGGACCTTCAGGTGAAACTGTTTGATGTTGGTTTAAAGGTCCATTTGCGCCAGTGGTTTGGTACTTGGAAGAAGACCGAACACGTTTGGTTAAGCAGTGATTGTGGTACGTTATTGTTACCACTAACTTTACTATCTAGTATCTACTGCTGCAACCTTTGTTTTTCTTCAAGATGACAGTTTTTTTTTGGTCCATGAACATTACACATAATTTAGGAAATAGACAATTCGAAAACTGGCAGGATTCTACAAAGAGAACATAAGAATTGCAGATAGAAAAAGTTTGGAGAAATCAGTTGGAATCCATTTGATTGGTAACAAATGGTTTTGATTTTCCATTCGTGGTTTCATTAATCATCTCCAATCTCTGTATCAATTTTTTTGATGAATCTCAAACTAATTTTCATCCCTAGATTGAAATATTTTCTTTTGGTTTAACGCTTTTGCATTGAAATGTATTTGATTTTACATAAGAGCGTGATAGTATCTCTCTATACATATATATCAAGAGTACCATTAGTAAAGCAAAAAAGGTTTAAAAAATCTGATAAAAGTGTCCTCACATATTGTCATCTATGGGCTTTTGTTGTACTAAGACAGAAGCCCACCCATGATATTGGAAAGTACTAGGCAATAAGCATCATCTATATAAATAGTGAAAATGTAATCTCCCTCTATCTAGGGTTTGTTTCCGATGTCATTTGTTTTTGGTTTTAATGTTAAGAATTGTATCTGATCTTTTCTTTGAAGTTTGATGCTTTTGATGAGTACATTTGTGTTCATATTTTCTAAAGTTATTTATGGTTTTACAAATTTTAATAAGATGTTCTCTCTTTATACGGTACTGGACTAAATCGAACAATTTCTTTATATGGTACTGGACTAAATCGAACAATTTGAAACGTAAGTTTTCAAATCCAATTTTCAGGTTTCAGGCTACGCAATATTAGGTAGCTCTGTTTTATCAAAGTTTATACCAACAAAAGTTCTGTTACAGAACTCTGACATCGCATATGTTTTGAGACTTTGAGTTATCATATTAATCCAATAATACAGCGGTAGCAAGAGATTACTTTTGATCGGTGAGTGAGAAATACGAGAAGAAAAAATGTAGTATGCTATATAACTTTACCAAGAAAAAAATAATAAGAGCCATTTTGTACCGTCACATTTTACATTTACATTTTACAAGTTAATTAGTAAATTGGTTAAAAGTAAAGTGACAAATCACAATAGGAATTTTGCATATAAAAAATATTATAAATTGGGGGAAAAATAAATAATCAGAACCTCTCTCTCTCTCTCGCTCTCTCGGGGGAAGTTAGTTAAAAAACCCTGCTCAACCCCCACCGTCCTCAGTCGCATCACCACCATGTCAGAGCGTGACCGCCGCGAACGAGAGAGAGATAGGGACCGTGAACGCGACCGAGATAGACGCCGAGACAGAGACGACCGCGACCGAGATAGACGCCGAGACAGAGACGACCGCGACCGTGACCGTGACCGAGACCGTGACCGAGACCGAGACCGAGAGCGTGACCGTGAGCGAGGGCTTCGTAGCAAGAAGTCCCGATCTCGTACTCCAGACCATCACGCTCGTCCTCCTCGCCACGTCCGGTCTCCGGAGAGGTACCGGTCTCGTTCCCGCTCGATTGACCGTGACCGTCACAGACACCACAGGCGCAGGACTCCGTCTCCCGATGCGGCGTCGCGGAAACGGCCTCGCCATGGCTCAGTGGACGAAGACAAGGAGAGGAATCGCAAGCGAGATGTGTCTGATTCCGTCGCCGAGATTGCGAAAGAGCCTGCTAATAAGAAGAAGGATAAGCAACAGAGCGGCGGCAACGAAGGTGAAAAAGCAGGAGGAGAAACGGAGGAAGGAATGGATGTGAATGAGATTGAGATGATGAAGATGTTGGGGATTCCTACTGGATTTGACTCTACCAAAGGGAAGCCTGTTGAAGGAGCTGACGTCAGTGGGATTAGAGCTGTAACCAAACGTCAGCCAAGGCAGTACATGAACCGTCGTGGTGGCTTTAACCGTCCTTTGCCAGCTGAGCGTAACCGCTAAAGATTGTTTCAAGGTTAGGGCTTCCTCAAGTTATGTAAGTTAGTGATACAGAACTTATTGATTATCTCTTTGATTCAATTAGGTCGATATGGTTAGCTACTTTGTGTAGGTTTTTAGTTTTATGATTGAACTAGCTTTAGGTGACTTGCGTGGCTGCATTGAAGATGAATCATCAACATAGTCATCAGGTTGAGCATTTTGTTGCTCCATGTCTGAAATTCTACCTAGAGATCTTTCTTTCAGGGGATATCCTCACAAGGTCTACTTAAATAGTTCACTAAGTCGTTCTGTCATTTGCATTATCAATAACTAGTTAGTTAGTCTAGAGGAAATTAACTCACTCCTGTTCTTTGTTCTCATGCTTGACACACGTTTGAGCCTTTGGTAGCTTCTTACGAAGATTTAGTTGTGCGAGTCACTGTGGCAGAAAACGGTTAGGACTTTGTATTTTAGCTACTTGTGTGGCTGCATCTTTTCAGATAATATGGAATTTTAAGAAGTCACCAGGTTGAGCATTTTGTCGCTTCATGTCCAAAGTAGTATAATTCTACCTATAAATTTTATAGGTTTCTCTGTTTCCGGAGGTATTCTCACAAGGTCGACTAGGTAGTTCAATGAGTCCTTTTGTCATCTGCATTATTATTCTCTTAAGTTCTTTGTTCTCATACCTATTCACATATTGAGCCTTTGGTAGCTTCTTACAAAGATTAAGTTGTGCGAGTCACTGTGGAAAAAGAACGATTAGTCCACCTTGGCGCTGGTTTCATTATTTATTCACAGGTCTCAACTGTTGAATTTAGAAATTAAGCAGTTCAGTTTTTCATGATCCTTAACTAGAATCTTGGTGTGACTCTTCGCACTCAGTTTTTGTTATCGTACTAATCACTTTGCCTCAACAATTTCCCTCTCCTTTAAACTTATTTTGCAGGTCCTTGTCATGCTGTCTTAAGCACGAGTCAGTGATTCAAGCTGCATTTCCCAGGTAGAATTTACTGCAATTCTTCCCCAAACTCTGTTCTAAGTCCTTACAGAACAAACGCATGAGTTGTCTCTTTTTTGGGGGGTTTAGTGTTGTTAATGTTATCTTTGTAATCTCCCGGCTCTAACTTTCAGACTATGATTTATTTGAAATCATGCCTGTTCATTTTGAGTTTTGCACTATACGTAAGAAGCGAAGTGGTGTTGGTTCCAAAATTATCGTTATGATATAGAATATTAAGCAAAGTGATAAGAAAATGAGACCATTTCAAATGATCTAATGCCAGAGCTTAAGGCAGATTCCAGCAGGTGCAACACCAGTTGTTGATGATCTCTTCTTGCTCAGTATGCATTCAGAGAATGTATCCACAAGCTGTTGTCCCAACGAAGACATATCATCCATGAACGTCTCAACAAAAATCTTCACAACTCTAACTTCCCGATGAGTAGCTCTTAAGCTATACCATGTCAAGAACCTTTCCCTAAAACTCTTGTCTATATGCCCTCCTTCCTCTAAACATCTAATGGTCTTCACGATATGACCCAAGTCTTTATCTCCTACTCCATTTGCTACATTGGACTCAGGTTTCCCGTTCACGGTTGCTGTTCTTGAATTGGATCTTTTATTCCCTCCTTGCTTTCCCTTAAAAGTATCTCTCTTGCAGGGTGTTACAAGCAAGTCTCTTACCTCAATCTCGTTAACTTTCCTATTTACGAGCCTCTCGTCTTCAAGCTCAGATTCTACTTCTCCTCTACTACAGTGTTCAATGTTGTCATTGTCACTATTTTCCTTGCAGCAGCTTTTACGGGCACTGTTAGATTCATCCTCGGGCAAAGATGGATTTCTACAAAGAACACTGCTTGAGTTTGTCCTGTTCCCAGCTTTATCTCCATCATCCTTCAAAGTTGAGAAGTTAAGCTCAGACTCATCTAAGTCACCTTCCTCGTTAAAGGCCACAACTCCGAGACGGAACTCGGTCTCGGGTTCAAGTGCTTGGATGGTAGACCTTGTCTCAGGTAGATAAACAACACAATTCACCAGAGACGAGCACTCTCCGTCCTCGGTCTTTCGACAAAACAACCTGAAACCCGCGATCCGGTTTTGCGAAGAAGAGGGCTCTTCGAAGTCTAATCTCACAGTGACTGATCTTGCTTGAATTTCTTCTACTCTCACGCTCATCTTGTCACCTAAGGGGAGCTAAAGTCAACATCTTCGGACTTGAAAACAAAAGTAATGTGCGAACAGGAAACTAACCTTGTCCTGAAACAGATTCTGATGGTGGTGGGACCATTTTGTCCAGAGCTTCCATTGCCAGAGAACACAGCTTCTGAACTTGTGATCCCGAAGAAAGTCTATTGACGATACCTCGAGCCATCTTCATCGCCCAACCCGATAGCGGACCCACATCACCTTCGAGCTTCTTCACCGCCTCATCCATGAGTTCCAACAGATGTCGATATCTCCTTGTACCTCTCAACAGCTTCTGCCCTAAAGAAACACGGTAACAAAGAACATCCACACGGCGAGTCTCTTTCGCCACCCTCACTTGTTTCCTCCAGCATCTGTAAGTACACACATATATTATTACATTACACATGCTCCAAACAAATCTCTTTACATTATAGTATCAAAATATTCATACCCGAGCAAGTCATTATCTTTGCCGCAAAACACGCAATAAAACCTACCATCAAGACCTCTTCCTCCTTCATCGTCATCACCATCACACCCAATGCCATACCTCTCTTGCTTCAAAGCACAATCCAAATGACAAGACAATCCACAAGCCTCACAAGTAAGCCATAGACTCGGATCCTTATTATCATCAAAGTTCTGACAGATGCAGCAAGAACATCTTCTACAAAAGGTATCTTCGGTTCCGAGCGCAGCTCTACAAGCTAAATTCTCACAGCAAATGATGTAACTGGTCGTCTTCCGTTTCTTCCTCGAGTTTTTACGGTCAGAACAAGAGGTTTCTCCGAGAGGACGAGACACAAGGTTGAGTAGGTTTTCAATGAGTTTTGGTTTGGTTAGACCAGTGTACTTCCTCTCTTTCCCCATCTCTGCACATATGATCTTCATTATCTCATTTCGGCTCCATGAGTTTAAAAGCTCCGCAGCTTCTTCAGGCTGCTTCGACAATGCGTGGATCAGTTCCCTCCTTTCACTTACACTCAAACCCTTTTTCTTCGGAAGCTCAATGCATTCACCACCTTGCAAAAGAAACAAAAGCACAACCCTTTTAACCCTAGAATCTCCTCAAGATGAGCGTACTATCTCC
Organism: Sisymbrium altissimum; assembly: GCA_900406495.1. Taxonomy (NCBI): domain Eukaryota; kingdom Viridiplantae; phylum Streptophyta; class Magnoliopsida; order Brassicales; family Brassicaceae; genus Sisymbrium; species Sisymbrium altissimum. The sequence goes on along the minus strand of OVBI01003879.1, from coordinate 4,181 downwards.
CGGAGAACAAAAAAAAGTAGAAACGAATGTGAAGAAGAAAAAGAAAAGGGAATCAGTTTATTTATGACTTTTTGGGGTAAAATTCATTCAAAGTTTCAAACTTTGTCAACGAAAACGGTGAACAAACCAGAACCAAAATTTCCACAATGACGACGAATCCAAAGCGAGAAAATAAGCGTATTCGTTTGTATATCAACAGTTCAGATGGGGAAAAAAACGACGCCGTGTTAAAGACCTAAAAGCATCAAATAAACGCATGAAACTACAACAGTGAGAAGACAAAGACGTTCACGTCGACACGATGAAGAGATCGTACCTTGAAATGACGAAGAATCCATGTTTTGTGGACCCACATTCCTATCAAAACGCCAGATCTTTGAGAGCTGCGGATCAAGGTTTCAGACAAAAGTTAAATAGTGTAAAAATTGAAACAGACAAAGCTCTACTCAAAAAAAAAGAAGCGATCAAACATGTTACAGTACCAACGATCCGGAAGAACAAAAGAGAGATCGATAAAGCTCAGATTTTTTTTTTTTTCGATTTTGTTTTCGAAATTAAATCTTAAAACAAACCAAAAAGAAAACCCTCCTTCTCTTAAGATGCATATAGACAAATATTCGAGGAGGACTTGGTCTTCAAGCTCTATAAAAAGAGCGATAGAAAGAACATAACATTGAGAGAATTTTCTTTGATAAAAATAAAATACCCTGAGAATTTGTTTTAAAAAATGATATAAAATAAATAAAGAGAAGTAAAACTAGGATTGGTTCGTTATCACCGAATGAAAAACTTGCAACAACATCGAAGAACGAAAAGCTATTTTTACCGACGCCGCTTGCATTTTTTCCTTCGTGTTCTTCGTCTCTTTTTTTTTTTTGTTTATTTTTTTTCCCCTGGTTTTTCTTTGTTTAGGTTTGTGGGTTTTCTTAAGAATGAAAAGATGTTTCGTTGTTTTCTTCTGACCTCCTCTCTTTCTAGATGTTTCTAACACAAAACCCTCTGATGAATCTTCTATGCTCTGAGAGCTTTTTTTTATTTATGTTCTTTAGAATTTGGTTTTATTATTTAAATATTAAACCAAAAGTTGTAAATATCTTTTATCTTCACGTGCTTTCGGAGATATTATATATATGCACACACAAATGCTTTGATTTGACTGGCAAACAATGTTCGGCTTGTATATCTCTCTTGGACGACATGTCTTCAGATAATTATTTAAAAATTATAAGAATATTTCAATTTAATCCATGTAATAACAGAATTGGGTATACCTGTACAACAATTTGCGATGGAAATAACAGTATGAGTGTATTCAATTTAAAATTGGTAAAACTTTAGAATTTTAAGAGAAACTTTTTAAATGATTTGGAGTGAATTAATTAGAGAAGGTTTATGATTTGTTATTATTATTTTTTGAAATTTTCTTTTAAATTATAAAATTAAAAATTTTATATTTTAAACTAAGAAATTTCATCTAAATATTTGACGCTTATAAAAATTTATTGAAATATTCCTAATAACAATGATTTTCAAATCATACTATCCTAATACAAATATATTTATTATAAATTTGAAATTTAAGTTTTCAAAAACATAAGATTAGTCATTTTAATACAATTTTCAAATTCAAGAGTGAATATATTTTTTAGTTAGTATATATTTATGTCATTAGCAGTTTGGCAGCCTATTTGGTCAGTAATTTTTAGAAACAAACTAATGTTTTTAGTCGAAAGAGAAAAATTTGTGTTTCATGAACCAACTCAATGCAAATTATTTACTTTTTTTAGAGTTTAGTATCGATTTACTTACATAATCTCTATTCTCTTAGTTCATCTTTGAAATCTATTCACTATATGTCACTCACATTTCATCTTTAAAATTTATGCACTCTCTGTCATACTCTCATTCTACAAGTACTACTATAGCCTTCTATTTAGCTATATATAATAGAAATAATGATATAGCTATTAACATTATAATTTGCCCATAAACGTGGTCGGTCCGAACACCAAGAAAGGTATACTTGCCAGAGGGTGTTTTCTTATTTGCCACATACCATTTTTTCGACGAATTATAGCATGGACAAAGTTTGGATAAAAGAGAGAAAGAATATATTTGAATGGATAATTAGAATATAGTATAAACGAGTGATTTGAAATAGAATGTTTACTATTAAAATTCTTACAAAAAAAACGACATTAATTAAATATTAAAAACACAGACAAATTAAATTAATAGTGGTTTAGTTGTTCAAAATTCACCATGATATTTTATGGACTGCGGTTTTTAGTCTCATTGTCGGGGTGGTAAAGTCAAATCCTTAAATTTTAGTTTAAAAAAGATAAAGATGGAGATTCAGAAACGAAGTGAAAGGCATCTAAAATTAAAATTTTAAATATTTTATTTTACATAATACTTTTCCAACTGAAAAAGAAGTTGAATTCAAAATACAATGAAATCAACTCGCTTGTATCACATCTAGATCACCACTCATTTGGTGCTAATTAGAAGACATATCTTATTTTCTTGGCCTCGGTTGTTTGAAGAGTAATTGTGTTGCAGGTACTTGTTTGAAACCACTATTCGTATGTTTATGTTAACATGTGAAACAAAAATTCAAACATATTTTAGAAGTACAACATTTTCACTTTTTATTAAACATTTTTATTCCTATGAAGCATCTATCTTTTCCACTAACATAAAGTGTGTTACATCAGCTTTAGAAAGCAGTCTCGTACAAAAACCATAAGATTAAATAATAATCGTAACTAAAAAACGAATAACCGCATAATGTTAAGGGAGAAAGCTGACTGGGTTCTATATAATTTGAACATTTGTAAAAAGTTTAAATGATTCGAACCAAAGATATAAGAATGTGCATGTCTTAGTTATGGCCTTGCTTGACTGCCGGGTGCTGCATGCTGAAAGTCATTATATATCCATCCTTACCAATTTGCATTTCAGGGTAAGTTAGATACCTTTATGATTTATATGACCGGTTTAGAGATCAAATTGGATAACCTTGCATTTTTTAGTTCTTCTGAATCTGACTGTAAGTTGGAGGATAAGACCACCAATGATATCAAAAGTGTGATGGTGTCTTAGTAGTAGTGCAACTGTGCAAGGAGATTGTTTCTCTAGTTTCATAGTTTCATTCTATATAAAAATATCGGCTATTAAAAGAGATTATGGACGAAAGACCCAAGACTCCCATGTTTTAAAAAAAATTACAAATGACATTGCCCTTGCCCTACTAGGTTAACCAATATAATAACTCCATTATAGTCCACCGGAGAAGGTAAGGTTACCAAACAGAAGAAGAACTCCTATTATTCTCTCACGAAATTGCAACCTGGAAATTGGTGAGAGATACTCTCATCGGTAGAGGAACAAAGGAGGCATGTGGAATGAAGCTGCAATCCCCATCTTGGCATCCCCTCTTTAAATGAGTCTTTGGTTAGCTACAACCCAAAAGACGACGATGGCATGTTGGGGATGTTCTACTTGGGAATCTATTTATGAATATTTGTAAACATTAAGAACAAAGTGGAAATTATTTTTCCGGTTGCGCTTGACATTTACATTTATAATAAAGCAAAAAAAAAAAGTTCGACCAACAAATAAACTAGATGAAAGATATGAACGACATGCTGAACTCTTTTACATTTGTATCACGATCAACGTATGAGTTTTATCACTGATGAATATCTGGTAGGTTTTGCTAAATCCCCACAAATAGTGTTTCTATATCATTAATCTTTTAGTGGAGTATTCATATCTACCTGATAAAATCTTGTTTCAAATTCGTAAGATTGGAATAATATTGACGTTGATATAAAAATAAACAAGATGCAAAGGCTGTCGAAGCCTATAAGAAATGGAACAATTAAAAAAAGAAATTCTATAACATCTTAAATTTTAATCCAAAATGGTTCATTTATATGTTCTAACTTCTAAGTAGGGGTGGGCATAATTCCCGTCCCATCCCANCCCAACCCGTCCCGTTCCGTCCCGTACCCGTTCCCGAATTCCCGTCCCATATATTTCCCGTATTCCCATATGGGACCAAAGTTTAATTTCCGATTGGGAACGGGACGGGACGGGACGGGATCGGGAATCCCGAAATTTCTGAAATTCCCGAAATCGACTATTATATAGTTATATATTTTCATATTTTATAA
>OVBI01003877.1:0-10123 GCA_900406495.1 Sisymbrium altissimum | reverse complement strand
GCCTTTTCAGAACAACAATTTCACAAGAACTTATGATTCTTCTTCTTACCATAAACCTCCTGAGCAGAACAACAAGATATAATCCATGTTAGAGTAGGTTCTGGAAGGTCAGAGAAAAATGACTATGGACTCCAATGGGAAGTTGGATGCTTTGTACACTGACATGGATGGTAAGATTGAGTCATTACAAGAAATGTGGGTATTAATAGCGGCCGTTAATGCTATGAGTCATATACCATAGCATTTCTTTAAGCGCTCTGACAGCGCCCATCATCGTAGGTCCGACACTTTAGATAGTAGATTTATGGGATACTATAGTTAATTAGATGACAATAGCGTTTATGACGCTGCTATTACTAACTTTTATAATATCTTGTAATAATTGTTATGATTTATTTGTACGTATACCAATTGTTTTACAAAGATAGCATATATTTTGTGTTATTAAATTGTTATATAATGACTCAAAATTATATTTAAATAATTATTTTTAGTATTAATAATTAATTTTTTATTAGATTGTAAATTATTTTGGTAATATTATATTTAATTATAATAATTTAAAGAATTATTTTATAACAAAATACTATTAACAAAATACCATGGTCTTTATAAATCCAAAATTATTAACAACCAACCAAAAATCATGAACATTTCATGTTTATTCTATCAATCAACCACTAATAACTCTTCATAATCATCCCTAATATAAACACTATCATCATCAGAATGTTCACCATCGAGATCTTCAACTTCCGGTGCAGGCGAAGGTGCAGAACATAAATCCTTCTCTGTTTCTAACTCATGATACCTTTTAGGTGGTGCTCTCATAACAACATACCAATTTGAAGAATCATCTTCCCTAGAGTAGAATACCTATTTCGCTTGAGAAGGTAGAATGAATGGATATTTCAAATATGCTGTTTGGTTCATATGAAGGTTCACAAGAGTGAATCCATCTTCTTCTTTCACACCATTCCCTGAGTTGGCCCAATTGCATCTAAACAGTGGTACTTTGAACATGTGGTAGTCCGTAAGTAGAGTCTCCTCTATCACTCCATAATATGTAAGCATATCAGCTACCTATCTTTTATCTCGTGCACTTGATCTACACATGCTAAATGCTTCATAAGTGACTCCACTGTTTTGTGTCTTCCGCTTAACTCCATCCGTGTGAAATCGCTGCCCATTGATGATGAACCCTTTATGTGCTAGAGCAACATTTCTAGGTCCAAATGCCAACCACTTTATCTCCTTCGAATGTCCTTCAGTTGTTTCTGAATGAATCTGATGCAGGAAAAACAGCAATTTTAGAGCAATCAATTTTCTAACTTAAAAATCTTAACACGAACATCACCTAATCAATTCGTATATAAAAAAAAAACTGAAGATGATCATCAAGTAAACAAGGCAACAAGAGAACAAGCTGTACATTTATTGAAATTGTAATCAAGAAGAGTGAAGATGACAACCTTTTTTTAACCCATTGTGCAAACTGCTATGTATGGGTTTTCCACAACAAAGTTTTGTTTTCTCACATCGAGCATCATTAGCTTGTAATTTTTCCAAATTCATCCTAATTTTACAGTAAACAATAATTATGAAAATGAAATAAAAATTTTAAATAGCTGAAACTAAAAGGATATCCTCTTACCCAACATACGGTTCCATACAAGCCATGTTCATTAGCACATAGTGATGTACATTGTCTCTATCTTTATTAGAAAGGGTGACCTCTTTACCCTTCTGTAGAGGTCGACCTTGAAGCACCATCCTATCATCTTCAATATGTTCATTACGATTAACTCTTTCTTGAACTGGTACTGAATCTTGAAGGAACTCTAAACAAAAATGCAATGCATTCTTCAGATAAATACCCCTCAGCCATACATGCTTCTGGCTTTGCATGATTCTTAACATAAGCCTTTCGTTTTTCATATACCTATAACTCAGTAAGGATATATGAATATTAGACTAACATTATTGCATGAAATACATATAGTGAAGCAATTGAGTAAATCAAACCTTTCGAAGGGATACATCCAGCGGAAGTGTACTTGTCCTCCTAAACGTGCCTCTTTTGATAGATGTATTGGAAGGTGGAACATGATATCAAACAGGGATGGAGGAAAGAACCGCTCCAATTGACACATTGCTTCCACAAACTCAGTCTCCATTTCTATGAGTTTCTGCGGGTCAATGATACGCTGGCACAATCTATTAAAGTAATTGCATAATCTGGTAATAGCAATCCTAGGGCCTCTACGTAACAAACCTCTTAATGCAGCTGGTAACAAGTTTTGTACTAGCACATGATGATCATGCGACTTCAAACTTCCTACATTAGGAGGGTTAACTGAAACACTGTTAGCAATATTACCACAATAACCATCAGGACCTCTAAACTTAGAGAACCTTTGGCAAAAAATGGCCTTCTCTTTCTTGGATAACCAATAGGCTGCTGGAGGTAAGTATGTTTTCTTTCCCCTAACCTCTGCGTGCAAGTGCTTTCTGATTCCAATATCTACTAAGTCTTTTCTTGCTTTCAAACCATCTTTTTACTTGGCACTTTGCATCAAGATAGACAACATATCATCCGAAACATTCTTTTCTACGTGTATCATATCAATATTGTGACGAACAGGCAATTCCTAAGGCATTAAACAATAACCTGTTAGGCATATATGTATAAAAGAAACTGAGAATATAGTTTAGTTATGTTACTTCACCTTCCAGTAATGTAGTTCAAAGAATATTGATCTCTTCTTCCACCGCCATAGATCATTTGATTCTTCACACCCTTCTTCTTCAACCAGCTCATCATCTTCCAAATCTGTTCTTTTTTTTTTTTCTTATCTAGAGGTCTTCCAAAATCATTTCTAAACGCCTTTACTGTCTCATAAATTTCAGCACCTGTTTGTATCCTATTAGCACTCCCAACTTCAACAGTGTTGTCAAACCAACCTTTTTTAAATCTGTAAGGATGGCCAGGCGGTAATCTCTTTCTATTTCCCATGTATACATACTTACGGCTAAAGTTAAGCCACATAGAAGGAGTATCCTTTCCACAGACTTTGCAAGCTTGTTTCCCCTTCATTTTACTTCCAGATAATACTCCCAAGGCTGGATAATCACTGATACTCCAAAGCAGTATGGCTCTAAGTGTGAAGTTCTCTTTCGCAAATGAGTCATACACTTTAATACCCTCAGACCACAAATCTTGTAAGTCTTCAACCAAAGGTGCTAAGTAGACATCTATGTTATTACCAGGAGCTGATGGACCAGGGATCAACAAAGTTAACATTATATTCTCAGTCCGCATACACATTGTTGGAGGCATGTTATAGTTCACCAACAACACTGGCCATGTGCTGCAATTGGTGTTTTGCATAGAGAAAGGGTTCATCCTGTATGTAGAAAGTCCAAGTCTAAGATTCCTTGGTTCGGCAGCAAAGTCAGGCCATCTTTCATTCACTTGTGCCTAAGATATAGAATCAACAGGATGTCGCATTGTACCATCTTCAGTGGCATTTGTTGAATGCTAACGCAAATGCTCAGCCATCATTTTTGATCTAAACATCCTCCTAAATCTGTCCTTGATTGAAAAGTATCTAAGGGTCTTTGCTGGAATCCCTATCTTCAGCTCATTACTGTGCTTATCCTTCTCCTATCTTGAAACTTTGCATCTTGGACAGCTTTCTAGCTTTTCAAACTCTTTCCGATATAGTATGCAATCATTTCTACAAGCATGAATATTCTCGTACCCGAAACCAAAGATCTTCAGAAACTTTTTGATTGCGTCTGTACTCCTCGGAAGAACATTGTCTTCAGGTAGCATATCTTGAATTAAAACCAACAACTGATCAAAGTAGTTCTCAGACAAAACACTCTTAACTTTGATTATGTAGAGTCCCATGATTGCTGCAACCTTTGTGTATTTAACACAAGTAGAGTACAATGGAGTTTCAGCTTCTCTTAACTTTGTCCTGAATTCAGTTTCTTCTACAGCTTCATCCTCTTCATTTGGTTCCCCATCGTCATTCGGATTACCTTCACCTATACAAAATGTTGTCTTCAACAAATCAAAAGCCTCAGTTTCAAATCGAGGAGCAATATCTTTCGTGTCATCTCTTTTCTCACCATGAATACTCTAACAAGAATTCTTATACTTCATATCCATACCCCTAATCACTAAATTTTCAACAATCTTCTCTAATAACTGATGGCTTAAATTCCGGCAATTTCTACATGGGCATAGCATTTCAGACAGATTACCTAATCTTCTTGCCGATGAATTCACGAAATTAGTTGCTCCTTCTGAGTATTCAAGAGTATTCCTACATGGTAAATCGGGAAATAGAAGTTAGACTAACAAGATCAACCGGGAAATACAAGTATAAGATCGAGAGATTGTGTTCACAAGATCAAACATTGGCAGCAAAATCCATGCCTTGTCCATTTGAAAACAACTGAGATTGACAGATCGAAAAAATTAAAAGGACAGATCGACAAATTTCAGTCCGTCTGAGAAGGAGAGATAAAAAAATTTAGAGATTTGGTGTTAGAGATCAAGAGATTGTGTTTTGAAAGATTGTGTTAGAGATTGTGTTCCTTTCTTTTTTTGGTCGGCACCAAAGATTCATTTTTTTTGGGAATTCACCTTTTCCCGGTTAAACGCATTAACGGCTCAGATGCAAAGCTGGGAAGACATATCCAACGGTGTAGGAAAGGCCACGTCTGCGATCTGCGTATAATTGATTCATTGGCCAATCTGTTTATACCAATATTTTTGCTTTAAAATAGGTATAGAATTTTTTAAAATACGTATATAATACAAAAAAATTCAAAATTTAATCAATATTTAAATTTTTGAATATTATTTCTTATATTTTGATTTTATAATTCAAAATAAATAATACAAACACTTGAGTAAATACTACTTTAGGGTATACAGTCTACTTAAACACTATAAGGTATAGCACTTTAGGGTATCAAAATTTAGTCAAACATTTAGTTGTATATATACAAATAAGTTTTTAGTATGGTTTAGGTTTTAGAGTATCAATTCATATAATCCAAAAAATAATCTTAGGTATAAGTTAGTAGGATTTAGGGTTTAAGAGTCTAACACTTTAGGGTATAGAGTATGATTTAGGTTTTAGGGTATAATTTTATATAATTCGAAAATTAATTAACTTTAGACTTAAGAGTATTGGTTTATTCTAAATAATTTAGGGATTAAGGTATATGTATTTAAAAATAAGTTCAGTTAATTATTTCTAAATAATTTAGGGTTTAGAATCTAGAAATTTTTAAATATTTCAGTTATTTTTAAAATTAGAGTTTAAGGTATTGATATTTTTAATTAATTTATGGTTTAGGGTAAAGATATTTTAAAATTATTTATTTTAGTTAATTTGTCATTATTTATTATATCTTTAATTTTAATTTGAAATTCAAAATTTAAAATATCAAATATTAGTCCTAATATCACATAATATAACATAAGTATCAGAATATTACACAAATTATAAAATACATCAAGTTTTAATTATACATGAACCATAATCGAAGTAATCAAAGTATCAAACTGCCAAACAATGTCTTAAGTTTCAAATGAATAATATTTTGTCATTTGGCCATGCCACAGTTGAACCTATTGCATCAGAAATGTATTCAATCTCTAAAGTTGGTCTCCAGACCTTTGCAGTACCAATCTTACCCACTTCAACCCAAACCTTGCTTGCATTTGAACCTAGGGGTATAAAATGGCACACATCGTTCGGATCCGTTGAAGATACTCTTCCTACAGCTACCGTGCGTCCAGAGTTGTTGCAGTCTAACAGAGAACACTTAGTCTTTCCACTTTTGGTGGAACTATTGCTGCCTGGACTCTACAATTCAAACCAGAAAATAGAATCAAGTTCCAACATCAATATAGTAGAATCAAGTACCAACATCAATACAACATACAAACAAATATACAAAGTTCAAATAAATTGCATACCACTGCTTTTGGCTCAGATGATTTTTGCTCAGTTGTTTTTGTAGATGTTGCATTTGTAAACATGATTTCAACCTTCAGGATTGGCTATGCGATTTTCTCCTTAATCACATCACCAATCAAGAACAAATCAGCGGTTGGCCTCCACAAATATGCATCATTTTTTTACACCTTCACAACTTCAATACTAATAGCATTCGGACCTACAGGTATATTGTTAACCATCTCTTTTGAATTAGTTGAGTACATGATTCCTTCACCAATAACCTCCTCCTCTTCATTAGTCCAATCAAATATTTTGCACCTTCGACTCTCATCTTCATCGGTTTGCTAAAATGTAAAAAGCCAATGCTTAGAGATATGGAAAGGAATAAAAAACCAAGATTTACAAACCAAATTTTAAAACGACTTATCCTGGATACATCAAAAGAACAGTTTGGAGCCCTGTCTAAAATGACTTTTTCTATTGGCCAAGTTATTTTGCATCCCATATCTATTGTAGGCCTCCAAATAGAAACTTCTGGGTTTACTGCAGACTTGAGAATAATAGCCACTGCATTGGGACCAATAGGCACACCACCAATTTTGTACATTGGTTCAGCAGTGTAGAATTCTCCAATACCAATAACAACATCTGTTGACTCAAACCAATCCAGTATTTCTACTCGTACTCCTTCTTTCAAATACCCACTACTCGCAGATGATTCAAGATCACCATTACATTTCTGACAGAAGGAAAGTGAATTAGTAAATGTCATAATACTAGTTAACCAATTGACATGTGAAAATACTTAATTACCTTCTTCCCAGCTAAGTCGTTGACCATTCCCTTTAACTGTCTAATCTCACTTTCCATATTAGCAATCTTTGCGTCTCTAGAATGCAGAAACGCTAGCTTAGTAGCTGTAATCCCTCTGCCAAACCCCCTTACTCGGCCAGGTTTATCTTTTCCCAAAACCTTACTCACAGCATCTTCCCTGATATTTTCAGAAGCTAATGTAGAGTCCATTTCACTATCAAGTGACCGTATTTGTTCCTGATAAAGACATATGTCCAGATGTTAACTCAATGATCATAATCCATTAATTGTACACAATATCTAAAGTTCGAGAATTCTTACAATAGTCTCAGAAAATTGAGGTTTCACAGGTCTACCATCACCATGAGTGTGTCCCGCAATCCATATCTTACTCCTAGTTACCTTTCTTGGGTTATCACTCTTTTTTTTCAATAAAAAATACAGACATATGTTAATACTATTTTATTTAAAGTAATTAATAATATAGATATGTGAGTAACTATTTGACCATATCATGAGCTAATCGAAACATTCCTTTGCGACTGGTGGTGAGAGGAATCTGATTTCTTCTCAGCTCTCTATACTTGTCACTTATTACCTACAATATAAATCTGAGTAAGTTTAAATCTATACGATAATATTACATGTAAACAAGACAGTCACTTATTAAAGATGGATACCTAACCTTGAAATTTGTGCTACACTTGCTCCTAACCCAAGAGTTCCATATTTGAATGGATGGGATGCTGCTGGGTTTTAAAGCTATTCTATCAGCAACAGTCTTTGCAGCACGCAGTTCTCTCACTTGCCTTGACTTCCCAGCCCTCCACAAACTTCCCAACTGCTTTAAAATAACAGCTTTCTGCCACTCTTCATGCACAAACCTCCCCTCCATCAAAATTTTCAGAGGTCAAACATGTTTACAATTTCATATATAGTTATTAACAAAAAGTAAAATGCAAATATACCTGAATTTCCTCCCACATTGTGTCTCTTGTCACTGCATCAAGTTTTCTCCAATCACTAAGAGTAACCGGAACGTGTTCCCTCACAAGAGGACCAAGAAAAGATGATAGTGTTACTGAACCAGGTCCAACATGATCACCATACTCAGTGAATGTAACTTCAACCTTTTCTTGAGGATTTTCAGCTACCTTCCGCATCTTTGTTCGTCTTCTTCTCTTTTTTTCTTTCACCACATCTTCAGTGTTACCATTGGTAACTCCATTTTGTTCCATACTGACAACTTCTTCTTCATTTTCATTATGTTCTTGTCCAGGATTCAAACCATCTTCTGCTTCCTTCTCAGAAACTTCTATCTCGGGAGCTTCATGATTAGACTCTTGTTCATCTGAAACTGCTTTCTCAAGAATTTCATTCTTAGAAACTTCATCGTCGGACTCTTCATTATCATCATCTTCCCCCTTGGAAGCTGACAAGCTAATAGGTGTAACATCTTCTACCTCTTCACATGGCATTTTCTTTTTTCTACCACCATTTTTTTTCTTAGCACCAGTATTTCCTTTCTTCACCTTCAGTGTTGTTGCAGGTGTGGCCACCAAGCCTTGATTACGTCGACTATGACGGGAACCAACTTGTGCTCCTCTTGTCCTTGCCATATCTGAAACGGACAAATACACAAAATGAAACTCAAATTTAAACTCAATCTTAACTAAATAATCAAAAACTCCAACATGCATGTTCATAAAAACCCATTTTTGGTCTTTTGGGATGGTTGATCAATGATGGTCCCAATTGAATCAGAAACAAGGTCTAGATCTTCTTATTCTGCACTTAAGAGTCCCCTAATGCTTGTTTCAAGTGTTATTCATTGTCATTGACCTCCATACTCATTAATAGTCCTTTTTAAGCATTTCGGGACATTAAGTTCCCTTTTGGATGCAAATGGGACTCATTCCAGTTCTAAAGTCCCGTTTTTGGTCTTTTGGGATAGTTGATCAATGGTGGCCCCAATTGACTAAGAAACAAGGTCTAGATCTTCTTATTCTTCATTTAAGAGTTCCCTAATGCTTGTTTCAAGTGGTATTCATTGTCATTCGCCTCCATACTCATTAAAAGTCCATTTTAAGCAATCATGTTCCCTTTTGGATCCAAATGGGGCTCATTCCAATTCTAGAGTCCCATTTTTGGTCTTTTTGGATGGTTGATCAATGGTGGCCCCAATTGAATGAGAAACAAGGTGTTGATCTTCTTATTCTTCATTTAAGAGTCTCCTAATGCTTGTTTCAAGTATTATTCATTATTATTGGCCAGCATACTCATTAAAAGTCCATTTTAAGCATTTGAGGACATGAAGTTCCCTTTTGGATCCAAATAGGACTCATTTCAGTTCTAGAGTCCCGTTTTTGGTCTTTTAGGATGGTTGATGAATGATGGTCCTAATTGAATGAGAAACAAGGTTTAAATCTTCTTATTCTTCATTTAAGAGTCCCATAATGGTTGTTTCAAGTAGTATTCATTGTCATTGGCCTCCATACTCATTAAAAGTCCATTTTAAGCATTTGGGGACATGAAGTTTCCTTTTGGATCCAAATGGGACTTATTCCAGTTCTAGAGTCCCGTTTTTGGTCTTTTGGGATGGTTGACCAATGGTGGCCCCAATTGAATGAGAAACAAGGTCTAGATCTTCTTATTCTTCATTTAAGCATCCCATAATGGTTGTTTCAAGTAGTATTCATTGTCATCGGCCTCCATACTCATTAAAAGTTGACTTTAAGCATTTGGGGACATGAAGTTCCTTTTTGGATCTAAATGGGACTCATTCCAGTTATACAGTCCAGTTTTTGGTCTTTTGGGATGGTTGATCAATGGTGGCTCAAATTGAATAATAAACAAGGTCTAGTCTTCTTATTTTTCATTTAAGAGTCCCCTAATACTTGTTTCAAATGGTATTCATTGCCATTCACCTCCATACTCATTAAAATTCCCTTTTAAGCATTTGGAGACATGAAGTTCTCTTTTAGATCCAAATATGACTCATTCCAGTTCTAGAGTCCCGTTTTTGTCTTTTGGGTTTGTTGATCAATGGTGGCCCCAATTGAATGAGAAACAAGGTCTAGATCTTCTTATTCTTCATTTAAGAGTCCCCTAATGCTTGTTTCAAGTAGTATTCATTGTCAATGGCCTCCATACTCATTAAAAGTCCATTTTAAGCATTTGAGGACATGAAGTCCTTTTTGGATCCAAATGGGACTCATTCCAGTTCTAGAGTCCCATTTTTGGTGTTTTGGGATGGTTGATCAACGATTGTCCCAATTGAATGAGAAACAAGGTCTAGATCTTCTTATTCTACATTTAAG
>OVBI01003876.1:0-10123 GCA_900406495.1 Sisymbrium altissimum | reverse complement strand
GGAGCGATACAAAACGGTAAAATGCGTTTTCTGTGATTGTTGTCAAACGCTCATAACCGTTATCATCCGCAAAAGCTGCGTTTGCGGATAGTAGCGGCTGAACCAATCAAGCCCTTAGCCTATCCGATTAACTCTAGATTCTTATCTAGGATCCTCACGCGATTTCCTGTATATACAACTTGCTCTCCGAGCTTATCTACTTGCCAAAACCGTTGGTTAGAATATTTTATTATTCCAGCAACCTAACACAGCTCAGCAAGACACTTGCCACGTTAGCCTTCAGCCACACCAAGTACTTGTTACGTGATACATCCTCTGATTAATCAGACTCCAACACTCTGTCTGGCACATTCTCTGTTTGCACCAATGCAGTCTACACGATCACCACAACGTATTTGTATTCTGTATAAACACGTGTGGTATCACCTTGACCAACCAGTACTCAGCTTCTAGCCAAAGCCCGTTTATCAGCTAACACGACTTGGCGAAACAGCTTTGCCTTACCAGCTTCTTGACTCTGCCTTTTTAAACAGCTCTGTATAGCATCTTCTCAACTCTGTCACATCTTGTTTAACCAACTCTGGTTCAACAGCTTCTCAACTCGGTCAGCATTACACTAACAACTCGTTGTGGGAAGGCTGGTGATGGATTTCTTTACACATGTCATGAACGTAATTTAACCTTTCATGTGGAATGTGTATGGAACCCGCCAGCAGCAAAGCTAAATTTCTCGCCAGAAGTGAAACACTCTTACCACTCTTTGCACCATCTTAAGCTCTTCATGGGTGAACCACCAGATTATTCTAATGGAAAATGTGGTCTTTGCGGAAGAAGGGTTGATAAAATTTTTTATCATTGTTCTTCGTGCGACTTCACCTTGGATTTGCGTTACGTTTTACACCCACCACCACAATCTCTTCTTAATTTGAAAACTCATGATCACCAACTCACGCTTCTCCCAAGAGTCGATTCTTTTACATGTAATGCTTGCGGCCTGAAGGGAGATCGAAGCCCATATGTATGTTTTCAATGTGGTTTCATGATCCATCAAGACTGCATTGGCCTTCCACGTGTCATAAACATCAATAGACATGATCACCGAATGTTGTGAATTCTGTGTGTGGAGTTTGTCGCCAGAAAGTGGATTGGAAATCGGGGAGGGGGGGGTTTACTCTTGTCACAAGTGTCCAAGATATGTCATTCATTCGAAATGCGCTACTAGAAAGGATGTATGGAACGGGAAAGAGGTCCAAGGAGTACCTGAAGAAGAAGAAGATACAGAGCCATATGTGGTGATAGATGACAATACAATACATCATTTAAGCCACCAAGAGCATTACCTAACACTCCATGTGAATGGTATTCTGAATGAGGAGAACAAACGATGCTACGCATGCATCCATCCTATCGGTCGTCAATCAATCGTTCTATGGCTGTATAGACTGTGCTTTCACTCTCCACCAATGTTGTGCTGAATTTCCTAGAAGGAGATGACATGTGCTACACAATGTACGGCTTACTTAAGTTACAACTGAGACATGTTTCTTTTATTGTTATGCTTGTCGTAGAGGTTTCAATGGGTTCAGGTACGAGCATGAGGGTAAGAAGTTTGATGTCTTGTGTGGTTCAATTTCAACAACCAACAGCCAAAATTGAAATCTGTAATGGTTGCAACTTTATGAACTGGCATGTGCTCAGGTGTATTGAAGATGGTTGTGGATTCGTATTATGCTTCCGATGTGTCACTTTGCCACTAGTGGTAAAGTATAGAGTTGACGATCATCTTCTCTCATTATTATTTGGCGAAGAAGAGGCAAGTGGTAAACACTGGTGTGACATTTGTGAAAAAGAAACCAATCCAAAGAACTGGTTCTATACGTGTAAAGATCACTTGACTAGTTCACATATAAAATGTGTGCTCGGAGACTTTTGAAGGGTGATGCCAAGAAGCACATTCTAGTTTAGGGACAAATCATTTGAGGTGATGCTCAATAATAGTATGACTCGTTCATTTTGCAAGGAGTGTGAATCGCACTGCATTTACCCTATCATCTTGAAGATGCTTGGAACCTCATCTACATATTTTTGCTCTGATACATGCAAATGGTCATTTTACGAGAGATAATATTTGATGTCTGTAACACCATACAGTCGGTGAAGCCTAGTATGAGTTGATTTCATCTAATGTATAGTCTGTTTTTCTTTTTGTTGCTGAAATATAAATTATTTATTAATAAAAAATTATTACAAACTTTGGCTTTAATCATTGTAAGGAAAGGCAAGCTGTTTTTCAAAAATTATTACTTCCTCTGTTTCTTTTTATTTGATGTTTTGGAGATTTAAAAAAAAAAAAATTGTTGTTTTGATTAAATTTAACTTTATTGAAATATATGTAACTAATTGTATTTGGTCGAATTATTTTTAATTTTTATTTTAACTAATACTTTTAAAAAAAGTTAAATGTCTAAATTATTGTGTCCAAACCTAAAACAATAAATATTTAGAAATGGATGAAGTATTAATGTTTGAAGCCATAAGACAATAATTGGGACTATAGTACTAATTTACACAATTCCCTAGTTGCTCTATTTACAAAAATTCTCAAGGCAAACATGTTAGTTAATGTGCGGGTTTCTCCCATTGCTTTGCTTCTGCAATCTGCATCATTCGATAAAATGTTTACCTTGCCCACTAGATGAAGTAGAATCAGATGTGAGGTAAGAGATTCAACAAAGCCGATAATTTGTCCTGAGGTCTTACATTATGATTTTGCTATCCATCCTAATTCTATACGATGATACTTAAGGTTCTAAACTATGATGCTTATATTGTCTGGTCTGGGATTGCCCATGAAATCATATGTCCAGCTGAATCACCGCTAAGTAATTGCTTCAGGTCGGTGGTGAGATACAGAGCTGTAACAAGTTTCTTGTCGGATTCCAACTCCTTGCGTAGAAGCAACTTGTATTATGGCATAAAGATTTATCCCTTCTATTTTGTTGCTAGCAGCTTTGATCTCAGGACCAAGCAGAACAGTGAAATGTACCATCTGCCACACTATTAAGTCCCCCGCTTTGATGACCATTCACATTCCAGGTTGTTTCCAGCAAGTAAAAAAATGTTGAGCCTGTTACTGATACTATGAAATTAGATGGGCAACTGTGATGTGTTAACCAGCTAGGCAATCACATTGATGCGCCAAACCACAAGCAAAGTTCCAGCATTAGTTATGATCTCTCTTGAAAGGTCAATTATGCAGATTGCTGAAATAGGAACTGGAAATTCTGGGAGCTGCCTCACAAAACTTAAAGAAATGAGATTCCATATTGATAACTGTATAGACCCATCTGAACCGCTTCATGTAAGGTTGGCTTACACGTAGACAAGTGACTTTGGCTGTGTGTGCACAAAGGGCTTTCTCCTGTTAGTCAGTTTACAATTTATAAATCATATAAGTAAATAAGAAGTAAAATTAGCCATCTGTTTCCAGTTATCACAACAACCTTCATGCCATTAATGAAATACAAAGAGAGTTGCAGTAATCTTGTTGTAATTAACTAACACACATAAATCACATAATTATAGAATTATAAATTCATTTTTTGGTTAATTAGATTATGATTCTCAAAATAAAATTACACGGGTACTAAAAAGTAATACTTGGGTTAACCCCTAGGGGTGAACCTTTAATATTCACCCCTTACATAATATCCAATCAAAATTTGCCATATAATAATATAAAGAAATAAATAAAAAATATATAGATATCATTAATTCTAAATCCTAAAGCAAATATTCAAAACTTTAAACCCTAAACACAAACTCCTAAAATCTAAATCTTAAAATCCTAAACCCTAAACCCAAAACTCTAAACCCTAACTCCAAAACATTAAAATTATGAACCCAAAATTCAAAACCGTAAATCCTAACCACAAAACCCTAAACCCAAACCACTAAACACTAAACCCAAAACCCTAATCCCTAAACCCAAACTTTAAACACTAAACTGTAAACCCTAAATCTCTAAATTCTAAACCCTAAATCCTAAATTATAAACCCTAAACCCAAACTCTAAACCCTAAACTTAAACTTTCAACCCTAAACCAAAAATTCTAAATTCTAAATCCTAAATCATAAAACCTATAATTAATATTTTTAAATTTTTTTGATGCATCTAATACTATTAATTTTTTTTTTTATAATATTATGTGGCAGATTCTGATTAGTTAAAATATAAGGGGTGAATTAAGAGGTTCACCCCTAGGGGTCAACCTAAGAATTTTCCTAAAAAGAAATATAACTATTAGATATTCTCTTTTCATCTGATAAGGATGGCATGATAATGACGTATATATGTTTATCACATCTTACTTATTTTTTCAAAATGAATTTGAATAATCGGTCGTCGTTGGATGAGGATATAACTTGATAACTTTATGTACATATTTATCACGTTTATAAAAGGTAAAAAAAAGTAATTCGAGTAGCGATGAATGGTAAAAAGTATATTCGATGATTATCGTTAAAAAAATACTGTATTGCGTAATCTAACCCTAATATTTTCTCATATAAATACATTGTATGCATGATCATAATAGACACATTTCTCTGGCTTCTCTCCCTGCTTCCAGGTTTCACCCTTTTTTTTCATTTCTTTTGTTCTTATTGTTGTAGGATTTCGTCGCGGCTCTCTATATGTTTTTTTAATTGAATACTAGTCTAACGATGTGTTCTTCTGAGTATGGTTTGTTGAACTCATGTAAGGTTGTGATTAGTTGGGAGCTTCGCGGTGGATCGTCAGGCGAATCATCAGTGATCTTATTTGATTATTGTTCAGCGTCTGTTTGGTTTTCTGCTGTTGTTAGATGATATTTGATGTGTAGTAGATTTTGTCCCGGGTTGTTCTTTCTTCTGTTTATGATATCGTTATTTTTTATGTCAGGCATGTATTTTTGAGAAAATTGTCGATATATATCATGGTTACGGGTTAAAGACGAGTGCTCCATGCTGTCCAGATTGACGTTCTGTGGTAGATGTTTGGTTGATTTCCTTTTATTCGAAAATCGTAACTTTCGTCGGTTTATCGGAGGAATCGTTCAAAGGATGAACGGATCGGCTAAACATGCTGATGAGATGTCAGTCAGCTCGGTATCATTGGCAGGTCTTGATACTAAGCTGGATGTCCTTATTTCGTCCAGCCGATCGTCTTTTGTTCGCAGAATTGCGACTTTATCGGTTTTCCGGAAGAATTGCTCAAAGGACGAGGGGATCAGCCAAACGTGATGAAGATATTTTAGTCAGCTCGGTATCACTAGTATGTCCTGATACCGAGCTGGATGTCCTTGTTTCGCCCAGCTGATCGTCCTTTGTTCGATGAATCGCGACTTCATCGGTTTATCGGAAAAACTCTTGAAAGACATTATTTCATGCTTTCTTCGCAAAGTTATCAATGAAATTGTTCAAAGTGAACTTTCTCCGAATTCATATCTAAATATGGAAACTCTTTTTCGATATTCAAATATTTTAATCGTTAATTCCGGAAATGTGGGTTTTGACCCCAACATTTAGCCCCCCAGCACGTCAATATCGAGTATGATATTGATGCAGCGATTAAGAAATATAGTACGGGATTAAGGAGCTAAAATGTTTTGATCCACATACTTCGGGAATTTTGATTCCATGACTTGAAAGTTCGTACAATTTTTCTTGGTGACAGAGCGAGTTTGTACCGAACTGGACGGTAGGCAGCATGCTGACCGTCCAGCTCGGCCAGTTTTGGCTTGTGTGCTATCTCCTTCGGAAGCTCTAAGTGTTTCCAGAGATTTTCGTAAAAGTTTTTCCAAAAGACTGTTTTGGATAAGTTTTTCGGAATTTTGATAAAGTTTTTTCCGGAAACTGTTTAAGGTAAGTTCTTCGGAATTTAAATAAAGTTTTCACGGGAAACTCTTCAAGATAAGTTTTTCCGAGAATTTTCGTACTAAACCAACTTGCCCACAAAGTCTACCGAGCTGGTTGTAAAGAAGGAGCATTCATGTGCTGAATGCTGATTTTGGACAGCATTTTGTACCGAGCTGGACGGTAGGCAGAATGCTGACCATCCAGCTCGGTAGGTTTTGGCTTGCAAGCTTCCTCTATTGAAAACTGTAAGTGTTTTCGGAGATTTTTTCGTAAAAGAATCTCCGAAAGACCGTTCAGGATAAGTTTTTTGGGATTTTGATAAAGTATTCCGGAAAACTGTTCAAGATAAGTTTTTCCGAAGTATTTCATAAAGTTTTTCCGAAGTTTTTCATAAAGTTTTTCCGAAAAACTGTTTAAGATAAGTTTTTCCGAAATTTCTCGTACGAAAACAACTTGCCACCAAGTCTACCGAGCTGGACGGCAGGCAGGAGCATTCATGTGATGAATGCTGGCTTTGGGCAGTATTTTGTACCGAGCTGGACGGTAGGCAGCATGCTGACCGTCCAGCTCGGCCAGTTTTGGCCTGCAAGCTATATCCTTTGAAGATTGTAAGTGCTTCCGGAGATGTTTCGTAAAAGTTTTCTCTGAAAACCTGTTCAAGTTAAGTTTTTCGGGATTTTAATAAAGTTTTTCCGGAAAACTGTTCAAGATAATTTTTTTCTGAAATTTTCGTATGAAACCAACTTGCCTACCAAGTCTACCGAGCTGGCCGTAAAGAAGGAGCATTCATGTGCTGAATGCTCACCTTGGTAAGCACATTTGTACCGAGCTGGACGGTATACAGCATGCTGCCTGTCCAGCTCGGTCATTTTTGGCTCGTAAACTTTCTCCTGTGAAAACTGTAAGTGTTTCAGGAGATTTTTCGTAAAAGTTTCTCCGAAAGACTGTTCAAGATAAGTTTTTCGGAATTTTATTAAATTTTTTCCGAAAAACTGTTTAAGATAAGTTTTTCTAAAGTTTTTAATAAAGTTTTTCCGGAAAACTGTTTAAGATAAGTTTTTCCGGAAATTTTCGTACGAAACCAACTTGCCTACCAAATCTACCGAGCTGGCTGTAAGGAAGGAGCATTCATGTGCTGAATGCTGATCTTGGGAGGCAAATGGTACTGAGCTGGACGGTGGACAGCACGTTGTTCATCCAGCTCGGCCAACTTTTGGACTGTATGCCCTCTTCTTTGATTCCTTATGTTTTCTGGAAAAACTTTCGTAAAAGGTTTTCCAAAAAACTGTTAAGGATAAGTTTTTCGTGAGTTTTTCGCACGAAACCAACTCTAGCACCATGGAGGCCGAGCTGGCTGTCATGGTAAGGCTTTTGTGTGCTGGTTGCCGAGTTTTGGTAGGGAGAAGGGAAGATGGTGGATACCGAGCTGGATGGTACCCATTCCAAGCTGGGCATCTGTGTTCTGCGGTAAAAAGAGTCAAAGAAGAGTGAAGAATGCCGATCTGGACGACGACTGGCATGGCGATGCCGAGTTGGTTGAAGAGACAAGGCCGTGTCGAGCTGGCCGGCATTAATGAGTTTTCCCAAAAATTGAATTGCATCCAGCCTGAGGCCAAAACGACAATGTTATCTGGCAAAGTTTTGAGGCCGAGCTAGACGTGAGTGATCATGCTGTGTTGCTGAGTTGATCGCGTACAGATCATGTCTTGGTGCCGAGCCGATCGATCGATCGGTAAGAGGGATGGATCGATCACCTGGAGATCGGGCCGAGCTGGCCGTGTATCTTGTCTTGGGTCGGCAGTTTTTTCAGCTTAACATATACCGAGCTGGATGCTAACGCGCATCTTGGGCATGCCAAGCTGATCGCTGTGCTTACAAGTATATGTGTGAGAATTTTGTCAAGTGTTAGAGAGGACTGCTTTCTGTTTCGTCTTGGTTAGAACTTGTTTTTTTCGGAAGAAAGTTAAGCTTTGGGCGAGCTGTCATCCTCGGAAGAGAATCCAGCTCATAGTTGTGAGAAAGTTTTTGAGCCGGTTAGGGCTGTCAGAATGTTTTCTGAACCGATGAAGGTTTGTAAGGAGCTTACGAAAGCTGAAAAAGATGTAGGAATGTCCAGCCCCGCCTTTGTGGGGAGGAGGCCATGTCATGAGAAGTCGTTCTTGTATCAAGTTCTGTATACAATAATTAAGCTTTCTGAAAGGATGAATCCTTTCGTTTCGGAGTGATTTCTTTTTAGAAGAGGGGTTTCGAGAGCATTCTCCTTTAAAGAGGATTTATCAAAACCAGTTTTTCGAGAAGATGCCAGTGAGTCAATGTTCTTTGGAAAGGAGTTTTGGCAAAAATGAGCTTGTATCGTTCTGTTGATGGGACGTGCTTTATTGCCTGATACAAGTTAGTAGGCTGAAAACTTATGTTCCCGGAATTGTATAAACTAATGTGCTAAGGGGCGTTTTACTGGGTTTTGTTCGACTCTAAGATTTCGAATCTTTTGCTATAGGAGAGTAGAGTAATTCAAAGTTTTTACTCACTCATGTTTCCTTAGCATTTTGAGATGCTTAGAAGCGTTGTAGAAGTTATGATGCATTTATCGTTGATACTTTGTCAGCAGAGAATTGTCATGCCATTATTAGAAGAGAGTATGTTTGCGTTTAGCATAAGATGTTGATGATGTTGTGCCAGCGCTGCTTAGAAGCATTTTCGCTGGGCTTAAGATAGGTTAGTGTTTCGGAAACTAAGCTATGCTTTCGTCTGGTTTTAGGGGTTGCACTATTCGACTTATCTCCCCGTCTTTTGACTGTTTGAAACACTTTATAATCTCGTCTATTGGTATGTTAGATTATGTTTCTGAGTTGTTGAAGACCAGTGTGCCAAGTTGGGCGCTTACTGGGTTAGCGAGTTTGCTGTGAGGATTAAGGCAGTGCGAGTCTTTGCTTGCTGGCATGCCCCTCTCAAAGTCAAACCTGAGAGCATCATCCAGGATATACCTCTCGGATGTTAGGCTAGGATATACCTAACCTGATTTATATAGCGCGCTGTTATATGTCTGTGCACAGACGCTACGGAACCTCACCTCCGTATAGAAGGTTGGTTGGATTTGATTTTCGTCCATTGGATCCAGCAATGGTCGCAAGTTTGCTTAATGGAAACCGGTTTTTTATTGTGTTGGATAGGTATGCTAAGTTTATAGATGTTGGAGAGCTTGGAGACGTGTTTGGAGAAACGTCAAGTCTAACAAGTTTAGTTATCGAGAATTGATCCGAGAGTTTGTCATAGGTGATTGTTCTGGAGAACAAGAAATCGGAAGTCCTTTATTGCTTGGAGTTAGGAATTTTAACCTGAAGCTTAGACTTTTTCCAAAAACTCAGAACTTCTTTAGACTCTTTGAATCCTTTAGAGTTCGGAAGTATCATAAAAACTCAAAACTTCTCCTAAATTCGGAACTCGTTGCATTCAGAATTAAGAACTTGTTGACTCCTTTAGATGCCAAAGTTTTCAATTTTTCGGATTCTCGAAACTATAAGTAGTAGCGTGGATGAGCGATGAGTGTCGGTTNTTTTTTTTTTTTTTTTTTTTTAGCGGCAAGACTTTCGAGTTGTTCGAAGTTTTAAACTCGAAGTAGTGGCACTGTTTTTTGTTTTTTGTTTTGTTTTGGAGATGGGATAGAGACTAAGTCTCCATATCCTGAGCTTGGGATTGTTCAGGTGCATCTCTTGATGCCTTTGGATCATGCTTAGAAGTTTCAGCTTCCTGAGTTTGTGATTCAGTTCCGAGAACTTGTTGTTGAGTCCCTTTTTCGGAAATTTCCTTGGGAGTTTCTAGGACGGAATTCACTTTGGAGAGCTTTTTTTTCTTCCGTTTGGTGGGAGCTTCATCAGAGATTTGAAGTTTCCGGAATTTGTGTTCAGCTAAGAAACAAACTCGGGATTCCTTTTCGCTTCCCCAAACGGTTTTTATGCCTGATTTCGTTGGGAATTTTATGGCATAGGTGGTATGTTGAGGGTGTGGGAACCGGAATCCACCTCAATGTATTTTCGTAAAGTTAATGTGAGGATCCGAGAATCTTGCGAGAGAAAGCAGAAAATAGAAAGAATGATCGAAAAAGGAAACTAGGTAAAAAAGTGAACGAATTTTTATTACTATAATGTGTTGAATCGTTTTCGAATGTGTTCGAATTTATTACAAGAGGTTGAGATCGATCCCTATTTATACTAAGACGTCCTAAGCC
>OVBI01003875.1:0-10130 GCA_900406495.1 Sisymbrium altissimum | reverse complement strand
CTCTCTCTCTCTCTTATCTCTCTTCTCTTCCCCATTTTCTGATTTAGATCTTCTTCTTTTATTTTCTTCTAATGTGATTCAGGAAAGCAAGGCGATGTTGTTCTTGGGTTTGATACTGTTGATGGTTACAAGGTAATTTTTATTTACCTTTTTCTCTTCCTTCTAGTTCTAGCTACTAAATTATTTTGTTCCAAGAAATAATACACTTAAAGTTTTCGTTTCTTGTTTTGGATTTTGTTTTATAGAATGACACAACTTATTTTGGAGCTATCGTGGGAAGAGTGGCTAATAGAATCGGAGGTGCTAAGTTCGAGTTGAATGGTCAATTGTACAAGACCGATGCCAACGAAGGCCATAACACACTTCATGGTACCCTTTTTCATAACTCTTTTTCATGCATGATCAATTTGTTCCATTTATCTCTATAGTGGGATTTTACAATAATGTTAAATCAGGTGGTACAAAGGGATTCGGCGATGTGATTTGGTCAGTTGAAAACTACGTTCCCACTAGCCACATCACTTTCAAATACCATAGCTTCGACGGTGAAGAAGGTAATACGATAGATAATCATAATTTTAAAATATACATAGATCGTATATTATCATGTATGAATTAAAATAAAATAATGGAAAATTTGGATAATGTTTTTTTTTGCCAACAATTTGATAATGTTACTCCTAACTCTTTTTTAATTCACAACAATCACACAGTATATTATTTATAACCGATTTTTGGAAGATTTGTCTGAATTTTCTTATTTTTGGGTAGTTTTAAGTTTTTTTTTAAAAAAAAATTTAGCTAAGCATTTTATTAGCAGAGAAAATGAATATATTGGCACAAATTTTCATATTGTCTTATTTAAAATGTAAATAAATCAAATGTGACAGGATTCCCCGGGAATTTGACGGTGAAAGTGACGTACATATTGATCGGTGAAAACAAACTCGCCGTGAAAATGGAAGCAAAGCCACTCAACAAACCCACACCGATCAACTTAGCCCTCCATACATACTGGAACCTCCACGGTCACGACTCCGGCGACATCCTCTCCCACCAAATCCAGCTTCTCGCCAAACAAATCACTCCCGTCGACGACAAACTCATCCCCACCGGCGAAATCACCTCAATCGAAGGAACTCCTTACGACTTCCTCGAGCCCCGCAACATCGGAAGCCGGATCAACGAATTACCTGGCGGTTACGACATCAACTACGTCATCGACAGAAACGCCGGGAAGCATCTGAGGAAAACCGCTGTCGTGTCGGCAAAAGCTACCGGAAGAAAGATGGAGCTTTGGACGAACCAGCCAGGTGTTCAGTTTTACACGAGTAATATGATTACTCGTGTTGTCGGAAAAGGGAACGCGGTTTATGAGAAGTACGCAGGGTTGTGTCTGGAGACGCAAGGGTTTCCCGATTCCGTGAATCACAAGAATTTCCCTTTGCAGATTGTAAATCCTGGAGAGAGTTACCTGCATGTTATGCTCTTTAGGTTCACTGCTCATTAATTGCTTCTTTCTTTACACGTGCTTTTATTGGATAGGGTCGGGTCGGTCGGATCGGATTTAAGGTTCAAAATGTTGAAAATTGATGATTGTTATCAAAGATTACATGATCCAAAGTAAGTTTGGACAAGAATGGAACTGTCTCTATCTCGTATATGTATAATTAGCAGACTTGTGGTAATAAGATTTACTTCATCCTATTGGTCCATGTCCATTTGACGGCTTGATTAAGTTTTTTACCTTTTCTTTCTTAGATTTTTTTTTACATTATACACTCGCTGATCTTAGCTTATTTTAATTTTATTTTGGTCCTGTAACAGACAAATATTTTTTACCAGGGCAGTAAGTATTATACACACTTTTTAGTCAGACTGAAAAATTTTACAAAATTGTAACCCGAAAAAAAAGAACAACATTAATAATAGAGAAACTCAATTATTTGCGTGTAAAAGCATCTCTAACCCTACTTTATTTTAGAGTAAAAAAATTATTTTAAAATAAAAACTCTATTTTAGAGTAATATCTTCTCCAACCTTAATCTATATCTCATTATAAAATAGAGTAAAAGTTGAGTTTACTCTATATTTAAAGTAACTCTAAAAATTTAACACTAACTCTATTTTAGAATTACAGTAATACATTAAAGAAAAACTTTACTCTATTTTAGAATTACTTTATTATTGAGTAAAAAATAAAGTGGTACATTGGAGATGATCTACCTGTATTGAATTTAAAACCCAAAATATGGAGATCAACCATATTTTACAATATATATACACATACAACACGAGCATCATACTCATACAGTGGTATCTAAGAAATAAGAGCAAAGATGTTAGAATCATGAAGGATATCTGAATAAAAGAGGTTGAAATTGAGGCAGTCCCAGAAGCGAGAGAGCCCAAACCTCCCATGCTTTGGTGATTTCAGGTGACACAAATGCAGATCCTTCAGCTCTTTATCAAACTTCTGCTTCACCATTCTCACCTGTTGAATGTGAATAATAAACTCAAGCTCTCGCAACAAAACTAGATATGCCCGCACATAAAAGGAGCTGATATCTTCTTCTTTTACCTGAGATGTGTTTATGCCTAGCGTTTTCGTCCATGAATCGTTTGGAACTCGACCTGTACTTTGAATGCCACCGGCAAGACAAGACCGGAAGTCCAGTGCGCATTGTAAGATGTTCTCTATGATGTTTGATATGACTCGGGTTTCATCAGATAGAAAACATCTACAAGTGTTTGATTACGGGCAGTTACATTATATGATTTTATTAACAAAGAGCATCAGATCAGGTCAGTCAAATTACAGTGGCAAAACAAGACTTACATGCGCAGAGCTTCACTTAGATAAGCCATATGCACAGACTCAAGATCCATCATATCCTTGACCTGAAAAACAAACGAAAAAAAGTGGGTGTGTAATTCTTATCCAGGAAACCAATTAAAGAAGAAACCGCCATTGAGATCGCAATTAGAGGTCGCACTATGCATTTTGGTTTCAGAGTAGATAAGCGATGATGTTAAACCAGTAGCAATAGGCTGTACTGTAGTGACAAAAATTCGCTTGAAAGAAAGAATCCTACTTTTAATGTAACAATTCAGCATGCCATCATTGAAGCATATATCTACTTTGACCGAATAAACTGTAAGGTGTCTAAATATGCCCACCTTATGCTTCAGGGAATGAAGGAACTTGGACCATGATACGTGAGACAATTCCGAATGTACATATTGCTGTAGTGTTGATACAAAATGGTTGATCTGATGCCTGGCACAGAGAAGAAAGACGTCAAAAATATTGCGTATCGTACAAGCACAGTGATGAAGAAACAATACAAATGTTTATCAAAAGACATTTAGCATTTTCAAAGGTATTGCATAAACTGAATAGATGCTTTCCGTTACTCTTACAAATGTCATGCGTCGAAAGAAATATGATTACCATACCTAAGCTCATGCAGTCGCATTGCGTAATACATACTTAGCTAAATGGCCACCAAGAAATTATGTAAAAATGAAGCTTTCATATTTAAATTTACCTTAGTTTCATCAATATGTTTAACCATCGGAGCTCTTGCTTCGCTATCCCCTCTTTATTACCATGCATCGTATGTCGTACATCCTAAAAGGACATTACAGTCATTGTGCCGTCAAAATCTCAGAAGACGAATAGTGCTACAGAAAATATTAGGCAGAACAATGAAAGCAATTTTCAAATAGCTACTTCAGTGCAGCAAAATGTTATGTAAAGTAGTGCCATATCACAAGCAGTGAATCAAAATGCTGAACCTGTACCTTCAGTGAACACCACACGTCAGTTAATGCATAGGCTGCTAGTTTCACTTGAACCAGAAAGCTAAATACATCAGCATATGCTTTAAGCGCATCGCATGTTAAAATTATACTGATTGGCCAGTCAACTCGATACCCCAACCCTAGGAAATCAAAAGAACGCACTCCTGCAAATTTGCACACATCAGTATCAGATTAACAATTCAACAGACAGAATTAGTAAATTTGCAATGTGGAAGACCATACCAATGGTTGATGGCGGAAGATGCATTGTGTCTTGTCTTTTGTACAAAAATAACCTGTCCTTACAAGTATCTCGTTCACATGATGATCTCTGAATTGAAGATTCTAGAAACCCTTGGATTTCTGATATTCTCTTATCTGCCTCCGTAACAAGCCATTTCTGGGAATCCAAATAATAAAAAATATGTTATATAAATCATATAGAGATGTAAAAAAGAATCATCACAATAAAACAGATTGTAAGCAGGACTTACATGATGCCAAAGGGACACAACAAATACATCTGCCCAATCTGCTAGCTCCATAAAATGATATCTGCGTAGAGCTAGCAGATGTTCTTGTAAGCCAAATCCCTCTTCGAGCAACTTAATAGCTAGTTTACTGACAAAGTTATATCTTTTCTCTGTTAAGGGAAAAGTGCGATATGAATAGTCATAAGATGTTATCATGAGAAAAAACACCCCTAAAAAAATGCAGCCAAAATGTTAAATTATAAACCTAAATCATCGAGAAGGATACTGAAGAAGTATTTCCTGGAGTAGACACTTGTCTATAACAAAATCAAGTGGCAATTCAAATGAGCCAGAGGAGATCTGTCTGCGATCACTAGATGCACTAGTTTCAGGGTTATTTGATCTGAGAAGCATACCCTCCCATCTACTTCCACCAGATGCATTTGATTGTTTTTCTTCAACTTCCAAACCCGAAGATAAATGACTGCTAGAAACATTAGGATCTTCAACATCAAACCTATCTATGCCACATTCTTGGTTGGCATGGCGAAGACTCTTTCTATCAGTCTGAGAACTGTGAGATTCCACGTGAAAATCAACAGGGAATCCTACAGGTATCCTGGCAAGACATGTTTGGGAAGGGTTGTCAACCGCAGAAAAGTCAAACCAAGGCAATGATTTCCCTGCGTCCTTCCTGTTTGTCTTTCCATGCTTGCGCAAGAAATCACATCTCAGCACAGGATTCATGCTGAGCACCTCGTAAGGGTAGTTTACCTTTGTGTCTTTCATCAAATACAATTTTGATGGGGAACAGTTTTCCAGCATATCATGGTTTCTCACCTGCTTCGAATAACTACCGCCGGTGGGAATGTTGTTATCTAATAGCGTGGTGTCATCAGTATTCACTAAGTGCCTCTGTTCCATCTTAGCTCCTAAATCACTTGGTGGATATTCTCTGTCACCTTCCGCGTACTTATCAACACAAAATGGATTTCTAGGTAATCCGCCAAGGGGCCATGACTTAATAGAGAGAGGACCTCCAAATTTATCATCCTCACATACTTCAGCTGACTCTTCAGACTCAATATTCATCCACTGGCGATGAGTGTCTGCCTTCTCAGCTTTCCTCACAAAATTATTGTCTATACCCGATTCACTATGCTGAACCAGATTCTGACTACAATTCCCATAAGAGGCAACAGAGAAACGTAGAGCTGATAAATAATTTTGTGAAGGTCCCACTAATGTACTTTGTGAATCAAGGAGTCCATCATCAGATGCTTCCAAAGAGTCCCTAGTCGATGAACATTCAGATGAGCATGGCGCATCCATCTCTGAAAACCATCTGTCTTCTGTTTTCTGGTCATCAGAATCTGAGCCACTCTGATCCCTGAAAAGCCCAAGAAAATGTCATCAGTTCAAGTTCAGGACGAGTATAAATGATACGTATAATCAGGAAGATTACCTGGTCAAGTCCGTTGCTTCTGTTGAAGGAATTAGTAAACTCTCATCAAGTGTGAAATAAACGGAACTTTTCTCAATACTTTCTCCGTCGCCACAAGATATTGGCAAAGAAATTGCTCCAGGAACCTAAAATTAAAATGTCAATACAAAATAAAACCAGAAATAATTTATTGATAGCTTCAAATGCACAACTGTTGCTAGAATGAGGCGCAAAACTGACGCTAATGAAACGCTTCTACAATGGTGTGTTTTGAAGGAATCCTTACGCAAAGCTGGCATTAATTTTGTAGCATGCGTTTACGATCTGCACGTATTTGCAATATTAAGTTCTTGTTTAACTTAGACATCTGTCTACTATATCAGAGAGACTCCTAATAATAATTTGATATCATGGTTTTGTAATGTAGGATAAGAAGTAAAAATTAGATCTCGTTCGGGATATACAATACTCATGATTTCAAGAATAAAGAACTAAACCACATTACAGACAATAATTAAACTGAACTAGTAGTAAGATATGAATTACCAAGCAAAATTCATTTCACAACCGAGTAAAACCAAATATAACCAATATAACGAGTAAAGTCGGAGCTAGCGTAGCAATGAGAGAGAATGATGACACATAAACGAAAAAGACCATATCTTCGGAAATAACAGCAAGCGCTAATGATTGGTAAATAAAAAATAAAAGAAGCACGATACCTGCCCAAGGAACAGTTCAAACTTTTTTGAAAGGTCACCAAGTTTTTCTTGCATTCTTCTGTAGTAATCGTCTCTTTTCTGTATCATCACTTCTATATGCAATTTGCTGAAAGTTATTGGAGATGGGTACACTAGACTAGTGGAAGAATAATGCGTCCAACAGGGAAGAAGATCTGCGTAAGTTCTGTGTCCAGATGCAGGAAGATTACACAATTCAAGAAGTTTTGTAATTACTTGGAGCTGTTGACCAGCCCTTAGTATAGGTACCAAGAAGCCATCCAAGAAACATGGAACAAGCCCTCCTTCTTGCTCCTAGAGTGCAGAAATGGAACCAATCTGCTATCAATGGTTTAAAGATACTCAATTCACAGACGCTGAAAATGAGAATAGAGTATTACCCTGACCCTCTTCAATGGGGAGATGCCAGGCTTATTCCAAGAAAAAGATGTCGATTCACTGACACATTCCACAATGAACTCCTTATGAGGATCGTTAAGTTCGGCCTTAAATATCCAAGATCTTATAAACTCGCAATATGGCTCACATGTTTTGAGGAACAAAAACTTAAGCATAGCACTGTGAGCAGGATCAGCAACCTACAACAAGATATGTTGTGAAAAGATAGTCAGAACAAAATATTTAAATTGTACAAACTCCTGGCTCACTATAAATAGTTTAGCGAGTGCGAATTCCACACTCATCAGGCTATGTATATCACTTACTTTACGCATAAATTGCAAGGTCAGTCACCATTTCAAATGATCCATCAAAAGGTGCATAATACTATATAATGCCATGTGCTGATATTCTTTCAGATTTCTTTAAAACTGTAGATCCAGGAGGTAGCATTGCTAGCCATTGAGAGTACAGAGATGCAAAATCTAATGACGGAAACCAACCATCAGTGAAATGTGAATGGGAAATAACTGACACCGAAGGTGCCTCTAGGCTACACTAGCTAATAACTATGTGCATCAGGAAAGAAAACAAAAAACAAAAAACAAAAAAAAAAAAAAGACAAAGAGTATGAATATTTAAAGTACGAACATATTTTAGCCTGACCTTTAGTTGTGAATATAAGTAAGTAAGCAGGTCGCTTCCTCTGTAGAACCCATGAAATCGCACGATTGCTTCAGTAATCAGACATTCCCAAGGAGAGCCACAAAAAGATAGGGATATATCATACAAATCACATATGTTCGCAAGAGCTTCAATCTGTGTTCGTAACTCTCTAGTATGTAGAAAAACTTCCAATAACGTTATCTTTGGATGAACAACATTCGTAAGGCAGCCTAGCGAAGAGGAACCATGGTCAGACCCATCAACAATGTTCGATGCACGCCTCAGTTCTATTGATGCACATAATGTATCCAGTCCAGATATATAGCCTTCTAGGACCTTTCTCACAGCAATAGCAAAAGCCTGATTAACAAGAGTATAGCAGCTCTTGTTATCCGCTTCTTCATTTTCACCTAACTTATGGCTCCCCTGTCCCTCAGCAGCTGTTTCCACATTCATATTCAAGCTTGTGAAATGGTCTACGAACTTATGGAGAAGAAAAACCAAAGAACCAAAGCAGCCTATGCTTCTAAGAATCTTTCCCAACGCATCAGTGCTTGACAAACGATGCCACAAGCTCGGAATTTTGTGTGTGGTCCTGTCAGCTGGCTCAGAGCATAATACAGAAGAGAGCTTCTCTATGCTAATAAGTGACGACTCAACACCTTGCAGAGCATTCAACGCCAACCTAACCAAGCTTGATTCCTATTACAAAAAAAAAAAACAAAAAATGTAATTAAAATGCGGCAGAAAAGAGAAGTTAGTCTCAATTACCTAGCCGCATAACAAGCCATTTCATGGCAAGAGCTAGACTATATAGAGATGATTCAAATGTCTCAATAACAAGTTGCCATTACTAACTTAGTCTCAGAACATTAAGGTTACTCCGCATCGCATATGACACACTCTCATCAATAAAATCACCTCACTAGAATCAATACTCTACCAAATCCTTAATTAGGTTTTCCGATCCAAACAGATATTCACGCGAGAGCGAAATGCGAAGTTCCTCTTTCCACACTATATACACATGAAAAGCGTAAATCGTTTGCGGAACTGAACTTACAGAGACAGAGGAAGAAGACGAAGGAGAAGCAGAAGCACGATTAGTAGGAGGAAGAGGAAATCGGCGGCTTTCAGAATGTAAGGATTCCCAATTTCGCGGTGGAAGGTACGGCTCCTCCACTTTGAGCTTCTCCAGAAGCGAAGCGAGGCTCGTCGCCGCCGTCATTATCGAACGATTAACAAAATCAAGCGGAAACACTGAAAAGTCCAGATTTAGAGCTCTCTCTCACACTCACCGAGCAATCAGTTCGTCTCCCACCGGAAAAAGGTAGGAAGAGGATTTTGAAAAAGAGTCTCTTCATCGCAAGAAAAGCGAAACGAACACTATTAAGATATGGCCCAATGGGTCATTTCGTTAGAGATGAGCCCGTTCACAAGCCCAATTGCTCACAAAAGAAATCTTACATATTCATTCAAATACCCTCAAACATTTTCAGATCATCCGTAAAATATCTCTCGTTATTTAGACAGATATGTGAAATTCTGGATATCCAAAAAGCTTCAAATTTGAATTCAGATAATTAAAATTTGAATCTATATATCTTTTGATAAAGATTTGATTGTATAGTATACATATTGTCGATGGAGTTTTCTATTGGTTGGTGCTAGGAGTATGCCAAAATACTCGAAACCGCCAAAACTGAACCAAAAAAAACTGGATTGGATCAGATTAGGTTCTATCCAAAATATTTGATGGTTTCTGAATATTGATACAATATTCAATAATATATAGATCCACACCGATATTCGATACCCGAATATATTGGAAGTATTAGGTATTTGTTGGATATTACAAGTATATTTAATGTATATTTAACAAGTGGCAACACCTTTATACAACACATATTAATATATATTAATTATTAATTAAATTTATATTTAAATATATAAAATCATAAAAACATAAAGATAAAAGATATAGAAATAAAATAAATCTAAACTTAATGAAAGATATCAGAAATATATAATATATTATATACATACATAATTTAAATGGATATTTTCATATTTTTAGTAGTTTACTATAGTTAATAGAGAAAACTCAACAAAAAATATAAAATACAAAACGTAATCAATAAATAATCAAATATATACGAAAAATTAGAATTATAAAACTATGAAACACATAATATAATCAGTAAATAATTGAATATATAATTAATTATCAAAATTAAAATGAAGGATATTAAAAAATAGTAAAGAAATATAACATAGTCAAATGAATCTATGAAATTTAAAATGTTGAAAAAAGAAGTTATAAAATATACGTATAAAAAACAAACTCCAGATTGTAAATCAATATATATATTTTAAAAACTTTTATAATGTTAAGATTAGTATAAAAAATATTATAAAAAAAGATAAAAGATAAATGATAAGAAAAAAATAACCGAAATAGAAATTAGAAAAATATAGAAATATATAAAATATGAATGATAATTTAATTAAAACGATAGTTTTGTAACATAAATTAAAATGAATATTTTTTAATACAAATTTAAACAAAATTCACAAATTATCGCATATTCTCATACGAATTATTAGAATTATCAATTTTTA
>OVBI01003874.1:0-10134 GCA_900406495.1 Sisymbrium altissimum | reverse complement strand
AAAAACCCTAAGCAAAAACTCTAACAAAAAACTCCGACCAATTAAACTGGCCTGCTGTCCCGGAAGTAGAAGCGCCGGGATCAATTGTTAAAACCCACAAACCTGTAAATAAAAAAATAGAAAGATTTAGATACGAAGAGATCTAGCAAACTTCCAAAACAATGTATTAAGCAAACACATGCCACCTACCCACAGCGTCGTCTTGCTGGCGAATGTCTCTCCGTCTCCGTCAAAGACCCTAACACAGTCGATTTTATGATTTTACAGCCGCCGTAGAAATTGAAATATCGGAGTATTAGGGTTTTTACTTGCTGGGTAGAAATTAGGGAAATATGTTAATTTTGAGGAGGTTACGAAAAAGAATAAAATTAGAACTGTTTTAGTTATGATTAAGGGCTTCGTAGTCTTTAACTACAACCAAAGTGTGCCTACAACCCAAAGTGCCCCAATTGTAAGTTAACGGATTCAAAGTGCCCTTTTATGTTAACTTCTCTATTTGTAATGGTCGATTGTCCGCTTAATCCAATCACAAAAAATTATTATGAGAGAGCTTAAGAGGCTGGTTGCCAACTTTGACTTCATATAGATCCTAAGAACTGTTTAATTTGGAAGCGACGACGATATGGTCACGAATTTATTATTCATGATAGCATTCGGAGTGGCGAATGGGAGAATCCATCCTCCTTGAATAAACTATTCCAAGAACAGTGTTTTGTTGCACAACAGACTGAACTGGCTGCAAATGTGCTTTGGACAAATGAGACCTACATATAACTTTTAAACGAATACCTTATACAATACATCACATATGTAGAGGAAACATGTGTAGCAATGACTTAACGACATTTACATATCTCTATACAGTAGCATTTTTTTTAACCAAGCGTACGTATTAAGTGATTAACATGTCGTTATAATGTTAATTTGTTTTTGCTTAGCCGATTTCATATTATTAAATTCGAAGAAATAAATTACAGTACAATTTAGTTTCAAATAAGTTGATTACTGAATCAAAGATTGTGGTAAGTGGGTTGTTGGAGCTAACTTTGGTTGGATTTACATGAATTCTAGATCCCTTGGGTCCTTTTTAGTTTTTTCTTCGAATTTTGACCAAAACTGAAAAGTGTCAATAGAAAACCCCGTCGGTGAGGTAACAAACCAAAAGAACGAGATAGGCGTGGGACCCATTTACTTACTCTACGACCGTCCTTTTGTACTTTGCAGTGTTTTTTTCGCTTTTTTGGTCAGTTGTTTTATTTATAACATTTGTTTTTTGTCTTCATGAAAAATTGACTGATGACATATTAATAAAAAAGTTATTAGATTAATATAAATACTAGGTTACGTAGTACATAAAGCCGAATACTTTTGCATTATTTTTTTGTTTTTTTTTACATACTTAAAAAATAAATCTATAATAATTAGTTTGCATGCTTTTTGGTATGTAAAATAGTAAAAGAAAAATACTAATGAAAATTTATTTTTAATCGAAAACAAATCTAAAGGACTACAAATCAACAGAAAAAAGGAAAACAATAATGAACTTTCTTAAAAGAGATTGATTAATTAACATGATTAATCACGAGACACCAAAAATTAAGTTACAATTTTCGATTTTGCAGTTCTCGTGTTTACATTAGCAGTGCTTGGACTTTGGACATCCTACCAGGCTACCAGCATAGGCAAGCGAACCCAATAAAAAAATTGAGTTTTGTAAGGCAGTGAGCAAGTCAATAAAAAAACAATTTGAACAAAATAGTAATCACAGCAACCGAACTAAATTGTAATTTGTAAATGATTTTAGTTTTATATAAAACCAATATAACGTAACCAAAACTGGATTGTCAGCCACTCGATTACCCGGTTAGCCATTATTGCATATACATAATCAAACTAGATGAAGATTTGATATATCCATGTCTAATGTATAGGTTGAGTAAAGAGGCAATCAACACATGATAACCAGTTAACCGATTCGATTAAAGCCAAAATGAACACAGAAAAATAAGGGGAAAAGGCTAACATATTTATTCAAAGGCAGACTAGGCAGAGAATACATGCCATTCCTGTATTACCAAACCGATATTACCCCCATCAGACCAAAATATGGTTACGTGGTTTCGAGAGATCATATACCTCCATGTTTTTCTTTTCTTTTACTGCTATAATATGGCTACCAAAAATAAAGTTTTATACTTGTTGTGTAACTTCTTCTTGAATTGTAAAAGTGGAGGGTGGTTTCTTAACCTGACCTCCTGTAAATGCTGTAAGCGACGGCTATGGTTGCGACAGCCCCAACTGCAGCAGCTCCCAACAGAAGCTCTTCTTTCTCAATCGACCTGAACCAGTTCTGCTTCACGGATCCTTCTTTCTTGACTGGTTCTGGAGTTTGCTCCTGGCAACATGAAACCCCGTTCACACCTTGGCAACAACCTCCTGTGAATCCTTTCTTCTCCACTTGTTCGCGTTCCACTACGCCGTTTCCGTTTGGGATTTTATGTTCATCCTCTTTCTCAGCTTCCTCACCCTCGGGTATTAGTCTCATCTGGCCCCTGACATAGATATTATCTGGGTAAGCTATGTCGCTATTTGAAAATAGATATACATCGTTGAAAGAACCTGAAAAGGTCCCTTAGCAATGTTTTTTTTCAAACGAAACAACATTTCTTTAGATAAACTGAGTTAGTGAAAGGGTTATGAGCTTCCTAGTTCAGCTAACAAAAAACTCAGCCAAAGTACACATTACCATGTTATCATTTGATGTCTCTACTCAGAAACTTGTTCACTGTGATTCTAGCAATTCGTTGCTAGTATCATACTTGTTAGACATAATATGGACTTGCAACACTCATTAGCAAACAAAAGTTTCTTTTTTTCAGATGCAGTTTTGGTTCCAACACGAGGGTATACCTCTAGTGCAAAGTATACAAGCATGGATGTTGTTAAAAACTTATACCATACACGAGGAAATGTAAAGCTGATTTAACAGTGACATATCCGGAACAAGGTAGAAACCAGAAGCAGGAAAACAGACCTGGAAAGGTTTTGTATGATTTCTCCTTTTGCAATATGCTGATCAAGCATTGCAGGCACGTCATCAGGAGTCACATAGCCATACCTGCACAGTAGCAAGATCATTTGATAATGCATAAGATCCCTTGTTACAGTTCAATTTCCTTTCTGAATCATACACGCAAGTTGAATTTGACATTTTCTTACCAGTGTCCACAAATATTTCCAGCTGAATCAGGGCTGAAGACAATCAAATTTCCAGCGTACTTGTGCCCACCGATATGAGAACACGGCTTAACGACGATTTGGTCAGAAAGACCACGCGACCCAATCTCCTGGTCAAACTTCTCCATAAGAGCTGGTCCACAAACACCACACCTCTTGTCCCGGCTTCCATGAGCACACACAAACACAAAGGAACCTGATAACTCTTCCTGAACCCCAGAGGTCCAGGGCTTTCCATTAACAAGCACATCTTCCACAAAAGCATCCACATCAGCGTCCTTAATCGCCCTTTGGTAATACCAACAAGAAGAGAAAGTGTAAGTGTGTAGCAAGGGATGAGAAACAAGATGGCTGCTACAAGATCTATAACAAGGCAGCTTACGGAAACAGTAACAGTGTAACATAAGCATATATCAACAGCATGATACTGGCTTCTCAGATCCAATCTCGAGTTTAACACAATCATCTCTACAATCGAAAGACTAAAATCCGAGTATCTACAACTATAAACTGTGACTTTTCCATAGAAATCGGAACAAGGAAGCTAAGTTCTTAGTCAGATATTAACCCCAAAAACCAATAACAAAAGTAGTAAGTAGCTGAAAATTCGAAACTCACTTGTATCTGATCATATCCGGGAAGATCAACACATCTCCATCCGATTCACCTCCACCACATACCGTTAGGTTCGTCTACAACAATATTCAACAGCTTAGAAAAAACGATCGTTCACACCAGAAAAAAAAAGAACGAATCTAACCGTTTTTGTGTACCTTAACAGCGAACTCAGCTTTGCGATCTTTGAAGGACTTAGCGAAACGCTGAGGAAGACCTTCAGTTTCGACGCGAGGAAGCCAGCTCTCGTGACTCTTGTAGCAAAGGAAAACATGACGACCGTACGGAGCAACGGAACCCGCGAGGGTACCACTGTACATCTCCTGCCGTTTAAACCCGTACAGCTCGTCTTCCGAGACCGGCGCAGCGGTAACGTTGTTCTCTACTTCCGCCATTGAAGAGTACTTCTCTCCAAAATCTAGGGTTTCGGAGAAGCAGATAGAAGAAGAGAGAGGAGAGTTGAGGAAGCGAAGCAAACGAAATGAAGAAGGTGTTAATTTCGTTATCATTTACTTATTTTTCGAAAAAAGAAGATTAGTTTCGTTTATATCAATTTTTTTCCTTCTAATGTCTGCGTGTAATCTGAACAACCGTCGCTCCCATACCCACGCAAATTGGGCCTTTGGAATAAAGTCACTGGTTGGTGATATAAGCTTTGTACCTACCCAAGTTCACCGAGAGATTAGTCACTCGTTTGCTAACCAACCTACTCTTTTACTTGTCCGTCAAATTGTATCGGTGACTGACAGTTAATTTAGGTAATAAGAGATTCTTTTGATTAATTTGATCAATTAGGAGGACCACACGTATTAAATCCATTTTTGCAAGCTAATTGTCTTCACTATCACACTATTCTTTTTTGACGGGTCTGACACTCTGACTATTACACAGATAATAACTATTTTCCACTGATATGTAAATTTCCTTTACTGAAATTTAAGAAATTAGTTTGTTGGCTTTGTATCCCTAACTTAGCACAAAAGAAATTTTTCCTTGTGTTTTTTAGATTCCTTTTCAGTTTGCAGGATAACTACTAAAGATGAACATTATATTTGCTGTTAAACAAAAAGATGGAAGAAAAAGTCAATTGATAATCAAATTTACATTTCCATAATTGGAATTAAAGGAAACTTGTTTCGAATATGTATGTGGAAAGCTAAGGTACATCAACCTCACAATAATGTGAAAAACAACAACAGTCAAATCATTTTGTAAGATAAAACACATCAGCACAACGTCTAGATGCAAACCCCAAAAGTAAAACATCATACAGTTGACTATTATACGCCGAAATAAGAACGAAATCAAAAATTAGAAAAAAAATCAGAAGAAATCAATTTCTAAATAATTACCGGAAGGCTTCACATCCACAGTAGGCGGCTTATCATGACCACCATGTCCATGCCCTTGACTATGACCATGACGAAGACTGTGAGCATTGTCCACGACTTTCACTGGCTGTGGAATTTGAGGTGGACTGGTGCATCTGATCAAAGCCCAATTAACGCTCTGGAAAAACGGATGCTGCTTAATCTCAGTGGCTCCTCTCCTATAAGCCAACCGGTGCTGAGGCTCTTTCACCAGCAATCCTCTGATCAAGTCTCTAGCCGCAAAGCTCACACTCGGGTGCTCTGGAAACCGCAACGGCTGTCCAACTACATTGAACAGCGTCGTTCTGTTCACGTCTCCTTTAAACGGTGTTCTCCCAAACAGAAGCTCGTATAGGAATATCCCGAAAGTCCACCAGTCAACCGCGCTTCCGTGGCCTTCTCCTTTGATAATCTCTGGCGCTAAGTACTCGTGTGTCCCAACAAACGACATGGACCGCGCACTAGTAGGTTCAGCCATCAGCTCCGGGAGCGGTCTGACTTGCCGTGCCGTCTCGTTCGGTTTCTTCTTGTTCTTGCTCTTAGACAAGAACCGAGGAGTGAAACACACTGGCTGGATACAATCTGGTTGAACAATGCAGCTCGCGTTGTCTACGCAACTCGGCTGGATGCAGTAGCCTGAGCTTTTGGATTCAAGCGTCGTGGTCGCTGCGAATCGAACTAGTGTCGGAGAGACTGCACATCTCAGGGAGAGATCGAAATCGGAAAGCATTATGTGTCCATCTTCACGAACTAAAACATTCTCAGGCTTAAGGTCTCTGTATATGATCCCAAGCATGTGTAGATACTCCATGGCGAGAAGAACTTCAGCAACGTAGAATCTGCAAAACACCGCAACTTTCAGCAATAATGAAAACATTAAAATCGCAAACCGTAGTGTTGACTTCTCTTACCTAGCAGCGTGTTCAGGAAAGTACTTTCCGGGTTGTTTTTGCCTGAGAGAATGTAAATCACCACCGGGACAAAACTCCATAACCAGACAAGAATGATTCTCTGTTTCGAAATGCGAGTAGAGCGTAGGCAAGAACGGGTGGTCTAACGATTGGAGTATCTCTCTCTCCGTCTGAGCCCTCACAAGCTTCTTCCTCGCTGCAATCGCTGCTTTCTCCATAACTTTGACGGCGAAAGTCGCTCCCGTTCCGATCAACTCCGCTAAGTAAACAGTCCCGATGTCACCTCCTCCAAGCCGTTTCATCAGCTTGAAATCTTTAGCCTCAAGAGACGAACCAACCCGAGAACGAACCTCCTGTATCGCGACCCATCGTTTGTCGTTGTTAGCTCTGTGGGGCTTATAACCCGCGTTGCTCAAACCGCTCGAGCTGCTCTCGTCGCTTACATCACTCCCGGTGCTTCCTCTGTACGTCAATATACCCGTCTTCTCAAGATCGATTCCTCCAACGCCGATTGTGCTCGCGCACTCGCTGAAGCTTTGCTTGGCTTCTGTGTAAAGTGGTGCTGTGTAGAAAGTGTTGGTCGGACTAGGGTAAAACCTCGGCTCCGGCTGTTTGTTCATCCGTATGATAGAGACTGGTGCTTGAGATTCAGCTGAAACAGAGGATTCAGAACGTTGTAAAACTTCAGGGGAAGTTTCTTGCGTTAACGTCTTCAATGGCGGTTCTGGTTTCTTGGTGACTCTGGAATCAATCGAGAGAGACGTGACGGAACATTTGGATTTAGCTTGAGTGTTTCTTGTTTTGGTCGATGAACCAGCGCAACTGATTGAAGGATCCATTGAAAGTGTTCGACACAGTTCCTGAAAGAAAGTTTCGAAAAAAGTGGCTTTTTAGTT
Source organism: Sisymbrium altissimum (assembly GCA_900406495.1). Lineage (NCBI taxonomy): Eukaryota > Viridiplantae > Streptophyta > Magnoliopsida > Brassicales > Brassicaceae > Sisymbrium > Sisymbrium altissimum. Next base: position 3,105 of record OVBI01003874.1, on the reverse strand, counting down.
TCTTGCTTTTTTCGTTTCTGTTAATGTTTATTACTTCGAAACAGAGGAAAGAAAGCGAAAAAGTGGAAGAAAAAAAAAAGATTTTTATATTCAGATAAAGGAAACCTAGCAAAGATTACGGTGAGGTTAACAGTATTTCGTCTAAATCAAACTAAAAAAATTCTCAATGATTAGAGTGTTGCTTAAACTTCATCAACCACCACAATTCAAAGTAACCGCCGAGATAATGCAGAGAGAAAGAAAAGGTTTTTTTCCCGCGAAAATGCCACAAACAGAAACAAGCAATTTACAAGAAAATCAGTCGTTCGTTTGAAGAAAATACCTGAACATAGACAAATCAGTCGTTCGTTTGAAGGAAAATTAATTTCTCGCTGGAGGAAGAGTGAAGTGAAAAGCCAGCTTTTTGACGTTGATCGAAAAGCTTTCTTCTTCTTTGACGTGTTAGTCTAGATCCGATCCGATCAATGTCCGAGAGAGAGAGAGAGAGGGAATCGATTAAAGAAAGATATAGCTGCTTTTGTTCTTTCTCTCGTCCTTTAACGTAGTTTTCTTCAGGTGAATGACGAAGGAAAGAGGGAGAATTAATAAGAAAATAGAAATCTGTTCGTCGTTTATTGGGAAAGTTTTAAGCAACTTTTCACACTCTCGATCTTGCTATGTTCCCTCGAAAGCAATGTTTCTTGTTTCTTGCTTTCTTCTTTTGCTATTTTTGTTGTTTTGTAATTGTTTTTTTTAAGGAAAAGGCTAATCACTGTAATTAAGTAGGGAGCCGCTTCTAAGCACTACTTAGTGGATTATATTATACGGGAAATCGGCTTATTCGTACCCCAACTCATCTCATGGGTGTTAATACATGACTGAATAATTAATCTGTGCTAATACATATCCGGACAACTATATATCGGATTATTCATACCTAAACAATTTCTCAGTTGACGAATACCAGCATTGACTCGAATCCCGTTAGTCAATATTACACCTCCGTTAACGAATGCCAGGTCAGTTGCCACGCGTGGTTAATGACCAAAAACGGGGTCGTTCTCCTTTTTTTTTGTTAATATCAGACAGTCAAAACGACATCGTTTTGATTAATGATTATTAAAAAAAAAAAAAAGGATTTAGGGCTTTACGATTTCTTCTTCTTCGTTGTCGAGAGAATATAGAGGGATCCAACGAAATTCACAGTATAGTGAGATCATGAATCGAAGAAATTGTTAGTGTAATCGGTTGTTCAGGTCATCAATTGAAGAAATTTGGAGTTTGTTCGACTTCTTCAGTCTAAATCCAGAAGAAAAATGAGGTAATTGGAAGTCCTAACTCCTTTTTGTTTTCATTTTCGTAAATTAGAATTGTTTAATCAATGATTTCAAATTCTTTAATCTATGGTTTTAATTGTTTAATCAGTAGCAATAAACAATTCGCCTCTATTCTTATATATTATATTTTGTACGGATTTTTTAGTGCTGATTTGGATACTTTGTTCTTCATCAACCATGGTGGGAAGTTCAAAAAACTAGAAGATGGTATGCTTATTTACATCGGTGGCTCTGTGACAGAGCTTGTTACTCAGGCTACTGCATTGTATCATGGGTTACCTGTGAGCTTGTATCGTATGAGAATATGGTACAAAATGCCATATGAAGACTTGAGTGAGTTGAAGATTTTGTGTCATGGCGTTGACAACTTTGAGAAAATGTGTGAAGCTAGTAAATGGTGCAAAACAGTGGAAATATATATGGAGAGTGATGAAGAAAATGAGGAAAATGCTGGGAATGAAAACAGTGAGGAATCTCGACATCAAGGAAGAGAAGAAAATGATGGAGGAGTGAGGAGAGAAGAAAATGATGGAGGAGTGAGGAATCATAGTGAGGAATCTCGACATCAAAGAAGAGAGGAGATGTGTGATATGGAAGCTCGCGTGGAAAAAATTGTGGCCACATTTGTTGATGAGGAAGAGAATGGTGACTACCAACGAACTCCTCCTACATCAGATTGTGAAGGAGAAAATAGCGAGAGGGTTCAGTATGATAGGTGGATGAAAGGAAGTGGAGAACTTATGATTAGGCAAGTGTTTGAAAGTGTGAGTGAGTTTAAAGAGGCTGTGTTGGAGTATGCATTAAAAGGAGGTTGGAATATCTAATTCACGAGATGGGCAGCTAAGAAATCTGAGGCTAAGTGTGGTATTGAGAATTGCAAATGGAGAATCTATTGCTCTTATGAGGAATCACTTTCTCAGTGGATGGTTAAAACATTCCAAGATGAGCATACTTGTCACAAAGATGGGCGTTGCAAAATACTGTCTGAAAAAGTTATATGTGAAATGTTCATTGATGAGCTAAGAGATGATCCTTTACTGAAGCCTATAGCTATGCAACAACGTGTGCATGACCGCTACAATGTTGCACCTTCCTTTGATCAATGTCGAAAGGCAAAAAAGAGAGATTTGGATCTCATTGAAGAAGAATTTAGTGAGCAATATAGGAGGATGAAAGACTATCGAGATGAACTTCTACTGTAAGTTTAGTTAATCATTTTTGTTTAAATTTCATAATTTCATAATAATTTTCATTTTAAAACTCGTGTTGTGCATTGAATCAGGACAAACCATTGTTCCACAGTTGAGCTTCTGACCACAGTTGGAGACAATGGAAAAGAAGTGTTTGATTCTTTTTACATGTGTTTTGCTGGTCTACGCAAGACATGGAAAGAGCATTGTCGACCCATCTTTGGGATTGATGGTTGCTTTTTGAAGTCTAATGAAAAAGGGCAACTCTTGGCAGCTGTTGGTAGAGATGCCAATAATCAAATTTATCCTTTTGCTTGGGCTGTTGTTCAGGTAGAGAACACCGACAGTTGGATTTGGTTCATTCAGCATTTGAAAAAGGACTTGGATTNATAGACAAAAGGTAAGAATGCTTTGACTATTAAGTTGTCTGGATAAATAGTTCATTTGTGTTAACAAGTTCATATGTCTACTTTCTAGGGATTACTTAAGGCAGTGGACGAAGAACTACCACACATTGAACACCGAATGTGTGCAAGACACATTTATGGTAATATGAAGAAGGCTCATCCCAAAAAGCCTAGAATGAAAGGTTTGTTCTG
>OVBI01003873.1:0-10149 GCA_900406495.1 Sisymbrium altissimum | reverse complement strand
TATGGAAATATATTTTTTGTTTTATATATTATTTATGACTCAAAATCTTTATAAAAATGAAATTATTTTTTACCAACTAAACAAATTATTATTAACTATCATTGTTTAAAATTTAAAATCTCTGCAATACTAAAAAAAAAAAAATACAACTAACAAAAAATTTCTTTAGAATCATAAACTAATTTGTAGTAGAATTTAATTGACAATTATAATAAAAAAATACAAAATAATATTCTTCTTCGCAGAAGAAAGAATAATTTTAACTGAATTAAACTGAATAACCAAATGTATATTTATAAGCAAATTAATCGAAAACTCAATTCATAAAATTAAGATGCGGACATTAATAAATAAACTTATATTTCACTGAAATTATATCATCATCTTATGTAATAAAATTTAATTATGACAAAAAAACAAATCAAACCAAATTTTTTCAAACTAAATTATAAAAATACAAAAAATTACCTCGCTCCGCGCAAACGCGGGTTAATTACTAGTAACTATGGAATTATTACATCAAACACTATGCCAATGAAAATTCTAAAAAATTCATATATATAAATCTTTACTTGAGGTGGTTACTAATTTTCTTTTGAGGTCTTTCTTTTCTACAAAAGTTTTAAAAAAAAAAAATTATATATAAAAAGAAGTTCTGGAAAATTTGTAGCTTTGCTTTGAAAAAAAAATCATCTTCCCCGTATTTCAAATCTCATTTGACTCTTTCAAACAATTTTTTAGTCAACAGTAATATTTAAAAGACTATTCTTTGAGTAACAATTTTGGTATAGAGTTTCAATGTCTTCGTAGAGTGTATGACTCTTTCAAACCAATTATTTCCTCTCTCTCTCTCTATATATATAACAGAAAAAGTGAAGTTAAAAGAATCACATTAAGTGTTCTCAATCTTTGGATGATGATGAATACTACAAAAACTCATAACACCTTTCTGAGTTACTTTTTCTTGGTCCTTTGGGGTTTTGTGTTGATGGGGGTTGGTTTAGGACAAAGCCCGACGAGTGAAATCAAAGTAGGAGTAGTTCTTGATCTCAAAACAACATTTTCCAAGATCTGCCTCACTTCTATTAACATGTCATTGTCCGATTTCTATGAAGATCATCCTAATTACCGCACAAGACTTGCGCTTCACATCAGAGATTCCATGGAAGATATTGTTAAGGCTTCAGCTGCAGGTTCGTTACTTTTCTGTCTCTTGCTTCTCCGCTATACGTCTGACCGTTAGCATAGCTTCCCACGTAGTTGAATCTGACTATTAAAATTCCAAGTGGCTTCTTGTGTACTATGTGGAAAGAGTCTTCTTTTGTGGGCTTTGCCTAAACTTGGGGACGATTGTTAATGTTTTAGATTACTGTTAAATCCAAGTGTCTTCTTTTGTGGTCCTATGCTTAGCGTCTTGGTGACGATTGCTCTTTCAAATTACTATAAAAATTCCAAGTTTTATTTAATTTATGTGGTCTATTCTAAGAGCAATCTCTTGATAGACAAAAAAAATCTCCGGTCTCTTTATTTGTTAGAAAGTCTTGGCGACTATTGTATGGTCGAATAAATCCCTATTTTGTCGTCAAAATGTTTTTTAGTATTCTAACTCTTATATTAATCAATATTCTTTCATTTGTTATCATTATTATCATATCATAAAGATAAAGAACTGATTTTAATTATCAATTTATAATCAATTCTTAAAGAAGTGCTATATTTAATGAACATAGAAAATTATTCAACAGTACTAACTTTATGTTAATGTTTATGTACCCTATGATATGAAATAAATAATTAAAAGTATTTAATGAACAATAGAGTCAAAATATATTTCTTCTAATATGTTAAGTTTTAAATGTTTAGAACACACATAAAAAGCACTTTTTCTTGGTAGATTAATGAGGTTAGAAATAAACATATTTATCATATTTATTTTTACTATTTATATAATATAAAATTTGAGAAAATTCGTAAAATAACATTTTTAAAAAAAGTTTTTTGTACACCACATCTAAATTTTCAAAAAAGCAGTATAAAAATATTTGTTTACCCTATATATAAATTAAAAGTTATGTTTGTGCCCCTTTCTAAATAAAGGGTTAAATTTCCTTATTATTTTTTTTTTGTTATTTTGATATAAAACTTGTGATACGATTATAAATTTTAAGTATAGGTAATTTATTTAAAAATATGCTATTTTAAAAAATTGTCTTATCAAAATTTAATAGTATATATTTTGTAAATAAAATATGTAACAATTGTTGGTTCTATATTTGTTCTCTCTAATTTTAATAGTATGTTTACTTGTGGTATAACTGTGTAAGCAGCTGTGGACCTAATCAAGAACCAACAAGTGAGTGCTATCATTGGACCACGAAGTTCTATGCAAGCTGAATTTATGATAAGATTGGCCGACAAATCTCAAGTACCAACTATCTCATTCTCTGCAACAAGCCCTCTTATAACATCCATCAAGAGCCCTTACTTCGTCCGAGCCACTATCGACGACTCGAGCCAAGTCAAAGCCATTGCAGCCATTGTTAAATCCTTTAAGTGGAGAACCGTCGTGGCCATGTATGTGGACAACGAGTTAGGTGAAGGAATTATGCATTCATTATCAGACGCTTTACAAAATGTGGGCATCCAAAGAAGTGTGATTTCTCCGGAGGCTAGTGATGATCAGATTCTAAAAGAACTTTATAAGCTCAAGACAATGCAGACAAGGGTATTCGTTATACACATGGCCTCAAGACTTGGATTCCGGGTTTTGCAGAAAGCTAGGGAGATCGGGATGATGGAGGAAGGGTATGTCTGGTTATTATCAAATGGAATGACGCATATGTTGAGACATAACGGTCGAAGCTTAGAGACTATGCAGGGCTTGCTAGGTGTGAGGAGCCAAGTCCCTAAATCGAAAGAGCTTGAACGTTTTCATATGAGATGGAAAAGAAAATTCCCGAAGGAGAATCCCTTGATGGGAGATGACGTAGAGCTTAATGTTTTTGCATTATGGGCATATGATTCCATCACTGCATTGGCCATGGCCGTAGAGAAAACCAACACAAAGGACTTGCGGTATGATATCGTTAGCGCTTCTTCAAATAACATGACAGATTTGGGGACCTTAGGGGTCTCTCGCTATGGTCCAAGTCTTCTAGAGGCTCTCTCCGATGTTGAGTTCACGGGTTTAGCAGGAAAGTTTAAACTCATTAACAGGCAGCTCGAGTCATCAACTTTTGAGATCATCAATGTTGTTGGAAACAAAGAGAGGATCATTGGATCGTGGACACCAAGAAACGGACTTATGAATGCAAATTCAAAGAAAACTACACCGTCTTCAAAGGAAAAGTTCGGGCCAGTGATATGGCCCGGGAGTTCGTATGTTGTGCCAAAAGGTTGGGAGATTCCAACAGACGGGAAGAAGATCAAAGTAGGCGTTCCAGTAAAAAGAGGCTTCTTCAATTTTGTGAAGGTAGAGACAGACCCGATCAGTAACTTAACGACCGCAAAGGGTTACGCCATAGACATCTTTGAAGCTGCTCTTAAGAAGTTGCCATATTCTGTCATTCCTCAATACATCCGTTTCGAGGCTGCAGATAATAACTACAATAATCTTGTCAACCAAGTCTGTGACGGGGTTAGTTATTTTTTTCTTTCTTTAAAAAAAATATTCAAAAGGTTTAATGAAATTCCAAACATAAAACCTGTTAGTAATGAGTAGACTAAATCATACATGTCCATGACATAATTTCTTCGATGTGTAATTTCTAACATATTATTGATAAACGATGCAGACGTGGGATGCAGTTGTTGGAGATATAACCATCACAGCAAACAGGTCACGGTGTGTTGATTTCACATTACCTTACACGGAGTCTGGAGTATCTATGATGGTGCCACTTAGGGACAACGAGAACAAGAACACGTGGGTGTTCCTCAAACCTTGGAGCTTAGATCTATGGGTCACCACTGGTTGCTTTTTCGTCCTCATTGGTTTTGTTGTGTGGCTGTTCGAACATAGAGTCAACTCTGATTTCCGTGGACCGCCTCACCACCAGATTGGCACTAGTTTCTGGTTCTCCTTTTCCACTATGGTTTTCGCTCACCGTAAGTTCTTACAACAATCAAGAATATTATAATGATAAATGTTAAAGTTTACTGGCTTCAGTGTGATATATTTATAATAAAACAAAAAATCATAATAATGTATTGAAATTGTTTATGTGTATATAGGTGAGAGTGTAGTGAGCAATTTATCAAGGTTTGTGGTGGTCGTCTGGTGCTTTGTGGTGCTTGTGCTTACTCAGAGCTACACAGCGAATCTAACCTCTTTCTTGACTGTACAACGTCTAGAACCAACAGCCCTAAATGTGGAAGATCTCATCAGAAATGGCCAGTCTGTAGGGTTCCAAAGTGGTGCTTTTGTTAAAGATATTCTACTAGGTCTGGGATTTCCTGAATCACAGCTTAAGCCTTTTGGTTGTGCCGAAGAATGCGACGAATTTTTGTCCAAAGGGACAAAGAAAGGCGGCATTGTGGCAGTTTTTGATGAAGTTCCCTATCTAAAAGCTATCATGTCTCAGTACTGTTCCAAATATGCCATGGTTGAACCTTCCTTTAAGACTGCTGGTTTTGGATTTGTAAGTTCCTTATATTCTTTTCACTTTACTTTTAAAATATACCAAATAAAAGTATATGTTTTCATTGTTCCCTTCTTTTGTTTCCATGATTGGTGTGTAGGTATTCCCGAAGAACTCGCCTATGACAGGAGATGTATCACTTGCTATCTTGGAAGTGACTCAAGGCGAAGAAATTCAACGAATCGAGAAGCAATGGTTCGATCATCTCAGCGACGCTAGTGAATGTCCTGATCCAAAGACAGCTCTTTCCTCTAACCGTCTCAGCCTCAGTAGCTTCTGGGGTCTCTTTCTAATAGCAGGCATTGCTTCATTCTTGGCATTTCTCGTCTTTGTAGCCCACTTCTTGTACGATAATAGGCACACGCTATGTGATAATTCCGAAGGTACCATGTGGAGAAAGCTAACGTCCTTGTTCAGAATCTTTGATAAGAAAGACGTAAAATCTCATACTTTCAAGACCAGTGCCATTCATAATGTGAGTTCACCTATTACTCACTGTACTCCGAGCCCCTCGACTGTGCAGATCAGACCATGGGCACGAAGTATGTCATTAAACAGGGAGTTTGAGCTAAGACGAACCTCTTTTTTCATGAGCGAAGACCGTCTCACAATAGAACCAAAACATGACAAAACTGAAGAATCGGATGTTGAATCTGGAGTTAAACGATAGAGAGAAGTTAAGTAATTCCTTAGCAAGTTAGATGAAATAATCTTGGTTCAATGTAAATTATTAACATTTTTCATTTTTAGGTAAGTTGTTTTTTTTGTTTTTTCTTTTAATCTAATGTTAAATTAAATTGAAAATAAAATAAAATGTTTGTACATCATGTGCTTGTGCTTCTTTGAGCTCAGAGTTTAAAGAAAAGTTCTACAAACTTAGAGATGGCTTCCAACCAGACTTGAAGACCATCTTCATACCTTATATCTTCCTTCATCGATAGCAGCCGTGACCTGACCTGCTTATCACTTTGTTGAGTCAGAGCTTTTGCTGTCAATGGCGTCTGACATTGCGTTCTCGCTAGAGTGAGTGGACTGTCGCTTGAAATACGTATCGGACTAGAAAACTTTAAACACAAGTTAAGCTTTTGTCCGATATGTAGGTGATCGATTACCTCATTCTAAGATGCCGAGTAGTAAATTTCGAACAGATTTTTCACCAATTTATGCCAAACTTCCGAAGATTAGTTACACATGAAAAACAAATGGTCTCTTGTCTCTAATGAAACTTGACATAGTATACAGGTTGCTGTAGCACCAATATTCCAGCCAAGCATTCGATATCCTGTTGATAATCTGTTCTTCATTACAAGCCAAGCATATAAAAAGTCTACTTTGGCGGTGAATGAGGAAACCAAATGTTTCAATACCAATCAACCTAAGTTGTTTTTTTAGGAATATAATAGATATTAAATGCAATATACAGTACTGAAGAAGTAAGCTGTTTTGATATTTGAAAAATTGTTGAGAATTATCGAAATTCGAGATGGTTATCTTAAACTACTCGATCATAAGATTCAATTAGATGATAGTTAGAGACACTCCTAGTTATAAATAAGATCACAAACTCGAGAAAGAGTATGTGTTTTTGGCTTTGATGTATTCCACATGATTTGATTATATTTTTTTAAAACATGGAATTTTGGGTGAAAGTGAAAACCGTTGTTCGTTACGTCGATTTTAATAAAACTCACTAAAATTGGTATATGATCAAAATACCCTTAAGCCTAAATTTATCTCTTCCACCTTTTTCTCTAGACAGAAGCTCTCTCGCCGCCGCTTCACTCTTCTCTTCTCTTCGTTTTGTAGGTTTTTCATACCTTTGATGGTAAATTTTACTCTTGTGGTTATGTAACTTGTGAAGTGAATGGAGATACTGATTTCTAATGCCTCCTCTTGCGTGTTGGTTTGTAGAGCTTGAGCATTCATTTCAGGAGGTTCTCTCACGATTGAACTCCAAACAGTGCTTCAAAGGATAATACTTTAAAGGTTTGTCTGTTTATATTGTTACAGTTTTTAATTTTTTTCTGTAGGACTTGTTTTTTTGTGTCTTTTATGCTTCTGTTCGTGTAATGGAAAACCTTTCTCAGCTTGTGTACTGTGCGTGAAGCTAGCTAGACACCATCCATGAACTGAACTGTGGCGAGGTTAATAGTATGTTATGCACTTATGCTAGTTGTGTGTTGTATAACCTACGATCGCTTTAATTTGCTAGCAGACCAAAAGTTTTTTGACGTGTGTAGCAGACATGAACACAAGTAGAAAACTAGTTTATAATTTCTCACAAACTTCGATGAGAGACCATGCATTGTTGGTTTTGTACGAAGATACCTTAGATTATGTATTAATATATGAGAAGTATATCTCAGTTTTTTTCTTTTCCTTATCAACTTCTTTGCTTCTAGTACTAGTAACATGTTTTAAGTACTCCGAGTTTTCTAATCTGGATTTCATTGTCGTAGTGTTTAATACTGTGTTGATTTTTTTTTCTAATGTGTGATGGTCTTCCCTGCATTTTAGTTCTATTATAAATCTGGATATACCTGCTGTTATTAATAGAGTTTCCATGTTGGCTTTGATTTGCAGGATTCAGTATCTCAATTTCTCTGGAGTAACTTGTATAAACGATAGGTTCTTTGTCTTCAAGCTATGACGTTACAATTTGTCAAGTGTAAGTCTCTTCTTACTCAATCTACTGTGGATCTCTGAGTTTGGTAGTTATTTACGGTTGATTTTTCTAGATCTGCTGAATGTCTGGCATGTATCTGTGCTAAGGTTCATGTATATGTGCTTTGTCAATGATTTACCGCAACTATCAATGATTTGTTAAGTAGTTTGTTTAGCTTTGTAAAATGATTTGTCTAGTCACGGCTGCTTTCACTTATGACTTGAGCATGGTATTCTCATATTAACTAATTTGTTTGTATGTCACTGGGAATTTTTTTTTAATTGAACATAGACTTGGCCATTTGCGTGATTAATATCTGAATTCTCTTCTTACTTACATGTAGGTGTCGAATACAAGTGGTGTTTGGTTTCTTCTTTCTCTCCTGCAGCCTGTTGTTGCCATTAGATCTCGTCTGTTTCAGCTTCTACAGTGCGGCGTTTGATGGAGACAAACCCTAGTTCTTGTGTAGAAAATCAAAGAGAGATGGCTGAAGAAGCAGCTAGCATCGATGTCAAGCCATTAACGACCAAGGACGTACGAAATTACCTCTGCCAGTATTGCGGAATCAGCAGATCGAAAAAGTATCTCATCACTTCACACATTAATTCTCATCATAAGGTTTACGATCTCTCTCTTTCTCTGAGTCCTTTCAGTTTGATGATGAAGACATGAATCAATCATGTTGTGTAGAGTTACCGGTTGACTGATTAGCTTGTTCTGGACATTTCTGTAGATGGAAGTTGAAGAGGAAAGAGATGAGGAAGCTTGTGTGGTTGAAGAGGAGAGCTCTGGTGGTAAACATACTTGTCAGGAATGTGGTGCTGAGTTTAAGAAACCTGCTCACTTGAAACAACATATGCAGAGCCATTCGCTTGAGGTAGGTTTAGGTTTATATGCATCCTCTTCAATTCCTTCCACGAGTGGTTGAATGGCTCTCAGTTTTGGCAAATCTACTGCTCCTGGAGATAGCGACACTCGTGGGTTTGCTTAGTTCTGAGTGTTGTTCTTGTTGCAAACTAAAAGTTTATGCCTTTGCAGGAAATAAATGACCTTTTTGTTAGTAATACAAAAGGTCTTACTTATGTTATTGCGTGAGGCATTGGATCCCAAAAGAGTGAACTCCAAAATGCGAGGCTACATGTTATGGACTAGTATCAGGTTGGGAGACCTCCTGAGAAGCTCCAACAAGTTAGCCTCGATCACGCATAAGGTTTGAGATTTGTTGTTCAATACCTTGTTTTTTTACTGCTCAATGCTTTTGGATTATGATGTCTTTCATGGGATATTGTTTCTGATGGTTTTTCTTTCTATCATTTTGCAGAGACCTTTTGCGTGTTATGTGGATGATTGTACTTCTAGCTACAGGAGAAAAGATCATCTCAATAGGCATCTTCTTACCCATAAAGGGAAGCTATTTAAGTGTCCGATGGAGACTTGCAAGAGTGAATTCTCAGTTCATGGCAATATCAGTAGGCATGTTAAGAAGTTTCATAGCAATGACGATGGAGACAAGGAGGATACTGGTAATGGTGATAGTAACAAGGAAGATATTAGTAATGGCGATACTGGTAAAGAGGATATTGGTAACAGAGATTCTCAACCCTCGGAATGTTCAACTGGTCAGAAGAAGCTTGTCTGCAAGGAAATTGGTTGTGGAAAGGCCTTCAAGTATCCTTCGCAGCTGCAGAGGCATCAAAATTCTCATGGTAAGTGCACCATTCTACTGTCATTAAGGCACTACTCCTGCTTTCCCTCTAGCTTATGAAACCCGGGCTTTTGTGAAGACTGCTTACTAGCTCTGCGTTTTTTTACATATTCTTTCTTAAAGCGTTATCCATATTTATATTTCTGCCAATTTTCAAGTCTCTAAAGGTTACTTATGGATATACATTTGCAGTCAAATTGGATTATGTGGAGGCTTTTTGTTCCGAGCCTGGGTGTATGAAGTACTTTACAAACGAGGAATGTCTTAAGGCACACATAAGATCCTGCCATCAGCACATCAAATGTGAGATATGCGGTTCTATGCATTTGAAGAAGAACATTAAGAGACACCTACTGACTCATGAAGAAGATTCATCGCCTGGAGAATTTAAGTGTGAAGTCGAGGGTTGCTCTTCGACATTCTCTAAGGTAAAGAATCATCCAGAATGGAACACTTTGAGTTAGAACAAGTATCATTTTCAAGTCCAAGATTAATAAGCATCCCCTTGATTTCGCAGGCTTCTAATCTTCAGAAACACATGAAAGCAGTACACAAGGATATCCGACCCTTTATATGTGGCTTTCCAGGTTGTGGCATGAGATTTGCTTACAAACATGTTAGAAACAACCACGAGAACTCCGGGTGCCACACATATACCTGCGTAAGTTCAAAATCTTTAACTTGGTTTTGTTACAAACACAAAAGAGACTAGAATCTCATATGGAAGTTGATTGGTGTCTTCAGGGTGATTTTGTTGAAGCCGATGAAGATTTCACATCAAGACCAAGAGGTGGACTAAAGAGAAAGCAAGTTACAGCTGAAATGCTGATACGGAAGAGGGTCATGCCTCCTCAGTTTGATTCAGAAGAACACGAGACTAGCTAGTATTTCTTTAAGATAATGGTTTCACTAGGTGGTAAAGGTTGTTTGTTTGTTTTGTTTTGTCTATAGAAGTAAATATAGAGCGACATTAGTATTAGGGCTTGACTGGTTTAACCGCAGCGGTTGCGGTTGCGGTTGCGGGAGTTTGCTGAAACAGACGGTTGCGGTTTTAAGCGTTATTAAGCGATTCATACGACTGGTACAGTGGTTAAAAATTGATGCGTTTGCGGGAGAATTATGACTGGTTGACTAGCGGA
>OVBI01003872.1:0-10152 GCA_900406495.1 Sisymbrium altissimum | reverse complement strand
GGTCTGAGAGATCTACCACATTCTCAGGTTGAACATTATTGTTTTGACCTTATGAATTAGGGTTACCCTCAGCGCGTGTTTCATCGTTAATGGTTGATGTTGCTGAGGGGCGATGCAAGAGAGTTGCATAGGGTTGATCCGACGAGACGATGGTGTTCGGAAAGAACTTCCTCGTGGATCACGCCTTGAAGATCCTGATCCTCGTGGAGTAGCAAAATCGAGACGCTTTCTCAAAAAAGAATCCCTGGATTCCTTTTCCTTCCTGAGATCTTCGATTTGTTGAGTCAGGGTTTCTGAAAGCTTTTCGTGTTCCTGATTCTTCTTCTCAAGAGCCAGCACAGAGGATCGAAGCTGAGCAATAGTGGTTGCATCTGTTCCATCTCCTTCTGGATGCTGAATAGATGCAATGGTTCGTCTCCAGCCATGGTTTCGAGGTTTGGACCTAAGGTTTTAGCTTTCAAGAGTAAAGATTTCTCGTATACCCTCCTTCTAGCGCCAAATTGTGGGAACCGAGATTCACCTCAATGTATTTTCGTAAAGTTAATGTGAGGATCTGAAAATCTTGCGAGAGAAAGTAGAAAGTAGAGAGAAAGATCAAAAAAGGAAATTAGGTCAAAAAGAGAATGAACTTTTATTGCTATAATGTGTTGAATCGTTTTCGAATATCTTACAAGAGGTAGGGATCGATCCTTATTTATACTAAGACATACTTAGCCCTAAACAATCTAACTTTCGATGTGGGACAAATGTTCTTTCCTTTTTCCGACGATTTTTTCCTAAATCTTCGAGGAAGCTTCTAGAACCTTTCGTAAGTGGGTTTCAGCCTTTGTCGGTTCATCCTTCCAGCTCGACCCAAGTCCATTCCTTGTATAATGGTTTTCTTCGGTTAGTTCGATAGACAAAACATCACGATGTTTCGAGAAACTTACGAAAACATCGATATGTTTTACGAAAAGACCATGAAGACGAAGAAAGAATCGAAACGAGACAAAATGAAAAGTGTCAGCCAGCTTGGTCAGCAATTCCTACCGAGCTGGACAGCATTCAGCATGCTGACTGTCCAGCTCGGTAGCCTGGGTGCAGGAAATGCTGAACTGGCTTGCTTCCAGGTCGATGGTGTCGTCCAGCTCGGAATACAGGATGAGAGGAAATCTTCCGGTAAGTCTTGGAATGCGTCCAGCTTGATATGATGAATTGTGTCAGTCAGCTCGGTAGCCAGGAAGGGTATTTTTTACCGAGCTGACTAGCATATGCCGTCCAGCTCGGTAGGAATGGTAAATGAAACATGCATTTTGCTGCTCCAAGCTTCCATACCGAGCTAGACAGCAATGCCCTACTTGTGGACCCCATAACGTTCTCGTATGAACTCTGTTTGATCTGATTCTTCTTTCCTGAGCTTCATAATTGAGTTAAGAACAGTTTCCAATTGGTTTCATATTCAAAAGCCTTGTGTTTTGGAAGATAGACTTCGATCATTGAACGTATATCCTTTTCAGCTTGGAACTCTCGAAAAGTGTCATCCAACTCGGTTTCCAGGTGGAGAAGGATTCTACCGAGCTGGATGCATCATGCTGTCCAGCTCGGTACCAGCTTGGGCAGGTGATACCGAGCTGGATGCATCATGACAGCCAGCTCGGTAGATTTGTACCGAGCTGACTGCTCTGTGCTGTCCATATCGATGTTCTGTGGCCAGTGCTTGGCAATATGCATTCAGCTCGTGTGTGTCAGTTAGCTCGGTAGGATTTCTGCCAAAACACCGAGCTGGCTGTCCTGAAAGCCTGGTTGATTGCCTTTTACTCGAAAAATCGTAACTTTCGTCGGTTTATCGGAGGAATCGTTCAAAGGACGAAATGACCAGCTGAACATGATAGAGAGATGTCAGTCAGCTCGGTAGCACTAGCAGGTCTTGATACAGAGGTGGCTGTCTTATTTCGTTCAGCCGATCATCCCTTGTTCAACGATTTGCGAGTTCATCGATTCCTCAGAAAAACTCTCGAAAGACAGCTTTTCTTACTTTCTTTGCAGAGTTATCGACAGAGTGGTTCGAAATGAACTTTCTCCGAACTTAAATCTAAACATGGAAATTCTTTTTCGATATTTAAATATTTTAATCGTTAATTTCGGAAGTGTGAGTTTTGACCCCAACAAGCACCAGTGTTCCATTCAAGATCGAAATTAGTTGGTGTGGTTTGTTCAACTTTGGTGACTGAGACCAGGAGCTGATCATCCTCTGGGAAAAATGCGTCTACAGGTGGAAACATAGGAGTAGCAGGCAAGGGAGTAGAAGGTTGCGAGTCTTTTTATTCTGTCCTTGTCTTTCTTTCTGGTTCTTGAAGACTAATCTTTTGATCTGCTTCTGCTCTATGAGTTTAGGATCCATGTAAGGGCAATCAGGTTGTCGTATACGACGACATTTGCAACACTTGAACCCAAGCTCAAAGATGAGAGAGCTGGAACTACATGAAATCTAATCATGTCGTCCCAAATCCTAACACTTTATGCTAAGTTCAATCAAAGAAAAGGCCTCACAATCACACAAGAATAGCTTTGGCTTGAAGGAAGGTTTAGTTAAGGATGTGGTGATCTACTTGGGCTAACAAAAGAGTGGTAAAGGTGAAAGAAAGCCCCAAGTATATATGTAATATCAAAGAGCTTCATCAAAAATGCACAAGCATGATAATTCAATGTCAAGATTAATGGTTCAAATGGATAGGGTGAAACAAAATCCGCACAAGCTTCAGGTAAACCATGGAAATTAAAACAATTGATCTAAGCATGGTGCATCCTTACTTTCAAGCTGGCAATCAAATGCATCAAAGAACCACTAAATATAACACCAAGTTAAATTCAAATGTCAACACTATACAAGGAAATGTCATCATTGCTCCTTATGCATATGAATGCAAATTCAGTCCTAGATGGAATGATAACTACATTCAATCCTAAAATGCAAAATATGATGCTACATACATTATTTTTTTTTTTTTTTTAAAAAATTTTCTCATTTTTTTGGGTTTTATGAAAACTTAATTATATACAATGAAAATAAGACTACAAGAAGAAAACAAAATAGAAAACCAAATTAGATAGCTGGTCTCTCCCCCAAACTTATCTCACACTGTCCGAGTGGGAAACAAATTTGAAAGAGAGACCTGAAAACAAGAGCAAAAAAAAAAATATAGAATGGTGGTATTAAGCATTACCTCAGAATGGGATGTGAGGTGGTGAGAAAGAGGGCTCCGGTGAGAAGTCCATGCTGATCTCGAATGACTCGTTGTCCGAGATTGGTGACGAAGGTGTCTGCATCCTCCTACGCTGTATCCGGCCTGTCGTGGCTGATCGTCGGAGAGTCTTTGGATGCTGGGTGGCGCTGGCCTTGCCTGAGACTGAATGTCGGTGCTGCGGGATCTCTGAAGGGTTGGCTGAGGCTGCCTCGTTTGCCTGCTCACGAGCTGGCTCGAGAGTGCGTCGAAATCTTGAGCTGAAACCAAGAAGCTTCTTCACTTGTTTCTGCATTGCTCCAAATCCAGTTACCAGCTTCCTTATGGTTCTGTCCTGCCACTTATTCCACCTCTGAAGCTTATGAATCTGCTCGTGAGCTGTTTGAATTGTTCCCTTTGGCAAGCCGTGGTCAAGTGGCTCAAAGTGGTAGCGGGAACTGTCATACCCGCTCTGGATGCTGCTCGTGTACCTCTGCCTCCGGATCAAGTGGCTCAGCTCCCTGCTCCTCTGGGACCTCTCGTCGGGTCTCCGGGAAGTGTGTGAGGGTGCCCTGTACCCTAGCAGAGTAGTAGTACTCTCTGTCAACATCAAAGAAGATGGTCTCCTCTCTCTCTGAGCTAAGGAGGTGATGGTGTGGTTTAGAAGAAGGATTTGGACACTCCTTCCCTTGGTAATGTTGAACTTGTAGACATATTTGTCTTGCACCTTCCCTGCCCAGAATTTCCGTTTAGATAGCTGGGCCTCATCAATAAGAAGTGCAGGCTGATCCCTATTACACACTCGGAGTCTGAACTGTCTGGCAAGTAGAATGGGAGTTATCAAATCTTCAATGCAGGTTTCTTATCTTTGAAAGTCCACCCAAATCTCTCCATTTGAAGCAAGTTTTGCACAAAAGCACCAGCGGGGTTAAGGAAGTCACTCTCCATTCCTGCATGAATCGCAGAACCATTGCAGAACTTTCATCCCCAAGAGTGGTCCTAACCCATAAGCAAGGTAGCAGATCAATCTCCTCCACTCCCCCAGTCTCTTTGCGGGTAAAGTAAGATTCAGCAAGCAATTTATTGACATATCTGATCGCTAGGTCCCTGATGTCCGTGCTTTTGATCTTGCTCGGGATGTAGCCACTTAACCCGATAGAGTTCCATAGTTTTGTTGGTTCCTCCCTCTGGGCACGAAGAATGGTATCACCATCCCGACACTCTGGAAATCCCGTGATCTTACTCAGCTCTAAATATTACATCTCGCAATCTTTTCTACCAGTCAAGAAATGAATCACACCAGTCCCGTACTCAGCGTGTGCCTCCCTGATATATTATGGTTTTTACGGATTTTCAGACCATGATATCTTTTATTTTCTTAAATCTTTTAGTTGTTTTTTTCGAGTTTTTTTGAGTCTTTACTGGTCAATACACGAGATTGAGTCTTTTGAAGTATTTTGAAGCTTTTGGACTCAAACACACGAAGTGAGGAAGAGGCCTGGTCGGACATCGAAGATTTCTGCATCAATTCACATATGGTGTCGCGTGACACCCCTGTTACTGTCGTGCAACGCTCGTGACAAACATGATCTCCAAGTTTCAGATATTCTTTTTTTTTGGTCCCGAAGTTTCCCAAAGTTTGAGAGAAACCCCATCTCGTGTTATTTAACTATTTTTAGTGTTTTAGATGTGGACATCGAGTTTTCATAGCAGTTTTTAAGAGAGCTTTTGGGAGAAGATCTCCAAAATTTGGAAAAAGTTTCTGATCCTATTTTATTCTATTGAATTTTATCATGTTGTCTCTCGTATATATTTTCTTCTTCTCAGTGATCATGTCTGAGTAGTTTTATAGTTAGGTTTAGGGTTCAAAGGATTTTATGAGAAGGATGAATTGAACACAAATAGAGACTTATATCAATTGATGTTTTCATCTAGAGTTGTTCTCAATTCGTAGATTAAACTGATCACTTAATCTCTGAAACTTGATTTAATCTATTCACGAGAGTGCTATAGGTTGCTAGAAGGAACCTAGATGAGCAATTTCTCCTAGACCTGCGAGAGTTGATGTGTAGGCGAATTGTGAACAAATCAAACCATGTCTTAATGCTTATCTAGAATTCTAGGTTAAAATGAGAGTTTAGAATGCTAGGTTGTTAGATAAAGTTAGCAATTCTGCTAGAGTAGATTGCTATTACATTTATACTTGAGTTCGAGACTGGTTCTTAATCCTTCCCTGAATAGTTGTTTGGTTCTCGTAATTTGAATCCTGTGAATACCCGATGCCTAACGCTTCCTTTTAATTGAGTTTTACATCGTTAATTATCTTGTTGACCTGATACTTGAAATCAAATGTTATTTGCATCTTAGCTTAATTTCTTTCTCTTAGATTCATAGTGTAACATTGGTCTTCGTGGGATTCGACCCCTAAATAATACTTCGTTTACTGTGCACTTGCAGTAGCTTTAATAGGGATTAAAACCTGTGTATCACTCCCCACAAAAAAGCTCAGCTTCCAAGGATGTGAGGAACTGGCATGTCTCTTCTTGGTGGCTCTGGTAAGCCATCCCCAAAAGGCTCTCTAAACCCATGTTGTGCAAAATCATCCGGATCTCATCGTGGATGCCCAATCTTGTGAAGTAAAGAGACATCGGGAAAACATGTGGGTTCGTGGGACATTAGCATGAAGGAGGTCATTAGGTCATAGCGGCCTGGTTGTTTCTTCTCAGGCTGCTTCTTCTTCTGTAAGGCTTTCTCTACAAGTAGATCATCTTCTTCATCACTTGAAAAGTGCTGATTTAGCATTTCTTGACCAGTGATCATGTCAATCTGCTTCTCTAGAGGTTCAGATGCTCCTATTCTTACCTTGGGAGTTGCTTTTCTTCTTGGCTTGGCAATTCCTTTTTTTTTGTCTGCAGCAGAAGCTCTTGTAAGAGCAGAAGAATCAAAGGAGCTTCAGAAGTCCTTGTCATTTTGGTCATACGAAAGAGAAAAGGGACTCAGAAGGGATGTCAGTTTTCAAGCTCAATTCATTGACGCAAAGAGAATGTAGCTAGTAGCTACTGAATAAAACAAAGCCAGCAATCAACAGACTTTTCAACTATAACTTCCCAAATTCAAGCAATAATCACAAATTCATGCTTAATGGAAATGGAAAAATGAATTGTCAAGCATTGAAACTAACATCCATTGATCAATTTCATACCAAAACTCAACAACAAACCCACATAACACATCAAATTCGAGTTCACCTTCAAGCATTGAGACTAGCATGATTTTTTTAGCACAATCAAGATAATTTTGAAAAATTTATGAAACAAAAGTGCTCCAAAACAAGTAGTCTTATGCATACAATCTATTCTCACTCCATAGAACTCAGTGAAATCACAATCATCAACTTTTCCCAAAAATTTTCAAAAATCACTCTACAACCCTAGAAATTAAAATTCGAATTTTTTCAAAATGGTGATGAATTAGGCCCATGCAACACCAGCTCAAACATAACCCAAGCCTAAGAGTCATAAATTAAGCCCAAGCAACACCAAAATTCAAGCTTGAAATTGGAATACTCCACGGAGAAATCGAGTTTGAGACTTACATTGTTCGTACAGGAGTAAGAAATAGGAAAAAATGCAGGTATTACTCAATGGGGAAGGAGAAAGCGCGAAGTTAGCAAGAAAATCACGAAATTTGGTTAAGGAATGAGTGAATTGTGTGAGTTATGATGTTGAAAGGAGAGAAGAAGAAGAATTTTTACAAAAACTCAAGGCTGGGGAAGTGTTTCTCGTCGAAGGGAAAAGAAAGGAGAAGGGAGATGGTTCAAATTAAGTGTAAAACCGGTTTAGTGATCAAAATCCAATTCGAATTACTTGAGAAATCGATTTTGAACATTTAATTTGAACCAAAATCGAACCAGTCACCACGCAGGGAGAAGTCAACATATCTGGGGGACGCCTGGCGGACGGACAGCACGCCAGGGAGAGGTCGCCAGACCTTCGGTAAAATTCGGGCAAGTTCTTGCAGGGATGTGGCGACCGGATTTCATCCACCACATCTCAACCACCACGGCCTGGCGAGCAGCTCAACCGCCACGGATCAACCGCCAGACCTTCGGCTATTTTTTGGTGAGTCCTCCACAAATCATGGCGACCAGAAATCGGTCGCCATATACACCCACCATTCTATGGTAACCTTCCTACTCGCCAGATGACAGTCGCTAGACCTTCGGGGGTTCTCCTCCTCTGAGCATTTGCTTTTTATAAGCACCCTAAACACCTGAATCAGCCTGAAAACATAGAAACACAAATAAAAATAAAATAAAAGGAAAAGAAAAACCATATACAAAGGATACTAATGGGACTTTCTCCCAAGTGAGCTTATTTAAAATCACTAAGCTTGACTCTTCCATGGTTTTAGGCTGGAGTTGGGTTTGAGAGAGCATTTGAGCATCCCTCCTCCATGATCTCATCCGTTAAATAAGGCCTGAGCCTTTGTCCATTAACTGTGAACTCCTCACCAGCTTTGTTCAGCAAGACTACAGCCCCATAATGCCTCACCTCCTTGATTCTATGCCTTGTGATGGTCTTAGTGGGAATCAGCTCATTGTTCTCATTTTTTACAACTGTGATCCCTCCTTTCTTAGACACCACATGGACTAGGGATATCCATGTGGAGTCTGAGATGGGATATATAATGTCAGCATCCAAGAGTTTCAGAATTTCTTCCTTAACTAACTCATTAAGGTTTGGGTTCAGCTTCCTTTGAGGTTCTATAGAGGTCATGGATTCATTTTGAAGATGTATCCTATGCATGCATAAGCTAAATGAAATCCCCTTGATATCATCTAGAGAATATCCTATGGCCTTCCTATACTCCTAAGCTCTTAGATGAGCAACTTAGTCTTAACTTCACTAAGTTCATCACTCGGAATCACAATATAAGAGTTATTGGTACCTAAAAAGACATACCTTAGTCTTGGAGGCAATGGTTTGAGTTCTACCTAAGCCATTTGATTGTCAAAGGTCTTCAAATGTTGCTGCAGATTTTCCACCTTAATATTGAAGTCACTCTTCATAGTGCTTATCTTAATAGCTGATATGCCTTGACCCTCTAGAATTTGTCTGATATGGAGTTGGTGTAATCCTGAGGATTCGAGTTAGAGGAACTGCCCTGACCATGTAGGTTGTCCTGGTTTGAGTAGATGGTCTGGTTGTTGTACTGAGGTTTCTTCTGGTAATTCCTTTCGTTGTTGTATTGAGGTTTCTGCTGGTAAGTCTCTTGATTTGTGGTTCTTTGTGGTTTTTGGTATGGGTAAACTTGATCAGTAGGGTTTTCTACATTAGGGTTCATGTAAGAGAGGTTGTTGCTGCCTCTATAATTTGGGTTTTGATATATCATGGTTTTTATGGTTTTCAGTCATGATATATGTTGTATATATAGAGTCCTTTTAGTGTCTTTTAGAGTTTTTTACAGGTTTAGATACGTTAGAAGCTTAATTGGAGATATTGGAGCATTTGGGAGCAATTGGAACTTAGAAGCTGAAGAGATGAAGTCATAACCAATATTCAGAGTGAGTGCCGATCGCCACCCGCCCTGGGTGCCGATCGTCACCCGACGCGACCACAGATTCTCACGTTTTTGACAAATTTTAAGAAAATAAAGTTTTGCCCCAGAAGTTTCTATTATTTGCGAATAAGTCCCTTTTCGGATTTTAGACTATATTATGGTTTTTTCAGGTCATTCTTTAGACTTATCTTTTATCTTATCATTATTCTAGAGAGAGCTTTTGGAGAGAAGAATTCAGACTTCTTCAGAGAAGATTCAGAACTCCATTAATTATATTCTTATTTCTTTTATGCAATTCTATTCAATCATGTTTATTGTTTCAATATTCATGTCTGAGTAGTTTGCTAGTTAGGTTTAGGGTTTCTCATTACGGATTTCATGGATTGCTAAGTTTATTGGTTAATTAAGGATTCTAAACACTAGTTCTTCATCTAGGTCGTGATTAATGCTTGATATGAACTGAAAGGTTAGATTATTGATCATAGGTTGATTCTCGCAACGACAGTTGGTTAATTAGCTAGAAAGAACCTAGGGTGAGCAAATTACCTATCTGCAAAGGAATTTGATTTAGGGATTTTGTGAACAGATTGAACCTGAGATTATTGCATGTTTATACTTTAGAACTCGTAAAGAAATTTGGTTTTCTAGGTCTTAGACATAGTCAGTTTTCGCAGCGACGGCTGGTTTACTTTATCATTGTGTTTCAAGTTCTAGAACATTAGAAGAATCCTGATTGACTGATTTGATGGCATTCTTGATTTCCTGAGAATTCCCTGAGCCTGACGCTTCTCTTTATTGACTTACAAACCGATTATTCTGCATTCTATTTCTAATTACAATCATTCTTATTTAGCTTAGTTCGATAACTAATAATCTATTGTGGGAATCTTGAGTCTCTGTGGAATTCGACCCCTAAGTATTACATCGATCTCTTAATTTGAGAGAGTAGCTCTAGGGATAATTTGAGCATATCAAATTTGGCGCCGTTGCCGGGGATTCAGTGATTTCACCATTAGATTTGGTGTAGAATTTAGACTAGACTTCGTTTTTCGCATTTACTTACTTGGTTTTTGCTCTTTTTCTTATTTTTCAGGTGAATGCCTAATCGCAGTACCAGAAGCAATAAGGAAGCTCAGTTGTTGAACTACACAAATCAGGAACTGAGAGAGTTAGAAAGAACAAACAGATAAGCTAAGAAATCAGCTGAGATGCAAAGGATTATCATGATGCCTGATGCTGCTGGAGTCTTACGGGGCTAAGCTGGGAACAGAAGAACTGTGGAGGGGAACTTAATTGCTGATGAGGGAAACGTTCTACCAGAGCAAGATGCCCCTGAGGATGTTCAGCAAGCTGTAATTGCTGCAAATGCACCACCTGTTCGAGGGAGAAC
>OVBI01003871.1:0-10152 GCA_900406495.1 Sisymbrium altissimum | reverse complement strand
TATGAGTTGTCCTATGGAGGAGCACTGGAAAGCTGTTAAGTGGGTGTTGAGATACATTCAAGGAACACTTAATGTGAGGCTGTACTACAGAGCTCAAGAAGATTTCGAGATTAGAGGTTATTGTGAGACTATGCAGGAGATTTAGATAATAGAAAATCTCTAAATGGTATTGTCTTCACGGTTGGTGGTAATACAGTCAGCTGGAGATCACAACTTCAAAAGGTGGTTGTGTTGTCTACAACAGAAGCTGAATACATCTTTATGGCAGAAGCAATTCGAGAAGGTGTGTGGTTAAAAGGATTTGGAGAAGAGCTGAGATTCTCGCAAGATGCTTTTGAGGTTCATTGCGACTCTCAGAGTGCACTAGCATTATCTAAGAATGCTGTCTTCCATGAGAGGACCAAACACGTGGCAGTTAAGTACCATTTTGGAAGAGACTTGATAAGAAAAGGAGAAGTCAGAGTCCTGAAGATTGGTACTGATTACAATCCAGCCGATATTTTCACAAAGGTTTTGTCGGTTTACAAGGTTAAGGAAGCTTTGAAAATGCTTCGGGTTGCAGAGTTCTAATCATCGTCGGTTGCAGACGGGGAGTGTCCTGGTTCATGGATGCGTTGAGGAGGCTTGGAGGTTGATCTAATGCCTAAGGTGGAGAATTTGTTAAGGTAGTCATTAGATTACTTAGCTTAAGTGGAAATAGCTTAAGTGTGGGAAAGACTCTAGGTGTGTTAGAGTGTTTAGTCTTAGCCGTTGGATTAGTTTGATTAGCTCGGGTAACGGCACGTGTACAAAGACTAAGTATAAAGTTTTCTAGCCGTTACAACGGCTCGATACTGTTCATCGTCTTTGACGAGAGAGAGAGAGAAAGAGAGAGAGAGAAGAAAAGCTTGTAATCTCGTTTCTTTCAGCTCGGTTTCAGAGCGGTTATAGTGTTTGCTGGTTCAATCCCAACTCCGGTGAAATATAGCTCCTTCTCCGATTGAGAAGGGAGGTGAACACCGGGTCAACAAAATCTCTGTCTTCTTCTTCGTTTTAGTTCTTGGTTTTCTTTTAATTCGATTGAGTGAGAGCTAAAGGTTTCACAAATTATGAAACGAAACCGGTTAATTTCAGACAAAAAGTTAGCGTCTTGGGTGAAGAAGATGAAAATGAAAGAAGAGAGAAGGACAAGTTATTAGGAAATGAAAATACGGGTGTATGACATGAGAAGAAAGATAAATGAGATAGTTGATCTTTATGATCGGACTAGTCTCGGGTGCTTCTGAATATTATGTAAGAAACAAAATCTCGACGAAATATCATTAAAGAAAAAATGGAAAAATAAATAGTCATAGCACATGAGCAAAGAGTTAGTTACTTCATAACTTTTTGGGGGAAGTTATTAGACCCAAATTTCCGCCCAAAAATGCATAGTCAACCTAGTTATTCTATATTATTTAGGTCACATTTCTAATGTGAGATTATTAACATGCGTTCTTCCATTCTATCCCAAACCAAACCCTACTCTAAGATCGATAGTAAAGCCTGTTTCGACTTTTCATAGAACATGGTCAATAAATTGAATTCTGATGCAAAGTTAAATGTACATACTTTTATATATTACTTAAATCCTTTGACTTCTGGTGCAGGATTCCTAACAAATTCATCATATCTCATAATAAAGTTCAACTTTTTACAGGTTACTAGGATCTTGGTTTTCTTAAGAAAATATGAAAACTTTCAAATCTTTAAATTTAAAGCAAACTTTTCTCGACTTTCTTTTATATAAGAAATTCTATAGTTAATATTAACAAAAGTATGACAACATTTTTTGCTACTATGGACCTCAGAGTTGGTATAAAAATCATTACAAAAAAATCTCAAAATGAAAAGCTTATTGAGCTTGCGCAATTGGTGTACTAATTGCCAGTTAATCTGTTAGTTTTATGGACTTCAAATTGCAGCAGAGAACTGCAATATCCAGGTAATCTTGAAGAAGGAAGAAGCACGATTATGAAGCGATTTCATTCCTTCTACAACACAAACAATAAAATGCCTAAATAAGAAGTCAAAAAAAAATAAAAAAATCTGCATTCTTTTATATCTTATGTATTTTTGAATTTTTTTTTTGTTATTTGCTAACGGAGGAAATCACTAATGAAATTCAGTCTAATTCTTCAAAATTTATAGAAATCGGAGTTTTTATGCCATTAAAGCATATTGGATAAGTTTGAAAAGTTTGAAAAGTTTGAAGTACCCTAAAGAAATTAAAAAGCATTCAGTATAAACTCTTCCACCACTAAACCATCAACATTTGGTTATATATATTCTTGAATATTCTTAATCTCATTTACATTTTACATTTATATTTTTTTTTGGTAAAAATTTTGTATTTATATTTGATTGTTTTATTATATACTTTTTATTTATTTTATAGTTAACGGCTTTAAAATAATTGCTTAATACATGGCATCCCACAAAACGATCATAAACAAACACAAGTTGACGTGCTACATATGGGCCATTCTCGTAATAGTCTTCACGCTATGGCCTGTTATCGAGTTCATGTACGTTAGACATTCGGGTAGTTCATGAGTAGTTTGAGCCATGATTGGTCTTCCTGCTGAAGAAGAACTTAATCGACAAAAAAGAAGATTTCTAACACAATTTTAAAGTTAAATATGCACAATGATAGATAGATTGTCAAAACTATAGAATCTAATTTAATTTTCATAATAGAAATAATGAAATATTTTCTATAAAGATTATAAAATAAAAGCTACAATAAAAAATATAAGAGAGAGTATTACTTATTACTTTTAATCAAACTACTCTTTCCTTAACTAAACTTTAATACCATTAATCTGTTCGTTTGTTAGAATTCAGATATTAATGATTAATGATAAAGATAGTAGTAATTTGTAAGTCAACAGAAAAAAGAAAATAGAAAAATGCTTTGAAAGTATATGGTAGGGCTGGGCATTCGGGTATCCATTCGGGTTCGAGTTTTAAAATACCGAAAATATGACCCTATTCGGATATTTCAAAATTTTGGTTCGGGTTCGGTTCAGGGTTAGTAAAAAATTAAAAACCCGAATATACTCAAAATATTTTTGGTTCCGGTATTTATTCGGGTTTTAGATCCCGAAATACCTATTTTATACTAAAAAGTACCTTTTTTATCAAACGTATACGGTTAAAATCCAATTCAAAAAGGTAAAACCGTAAATAATATAAAAAAAGATTAAAATAAAATTTAAAATCAAATTGTTCCTAAATATTAATGTTTCTTGGGTATTTAAATTATTTTATCTTAAAATATCTGACAACTTCAGTGTATAATTGTATATTTTAGTATTTTGAATTATTTTAAATATTTATATAATTAATAATTTTAGAAAAATATTTATATTTCGGATATTTCGGGTACTCGTTCGGTTTTCGGTTCGGTCCGGATTCGGATTCGGGTTTTAAAATACCGAAATTCTAGACCCATTCGGGTATTTTATCGGTTCTGTATTCGGTTCGGTTCAATTTTTTCGGATCGGGTTCGGTTCGGATTTTCGGGTTTGGATATTTTGCCCAGTGCTAGTATATGGAATGAAAAAGTGCGACAGGTGACTTTTAAAAAAAAAATAATAATCTGTAAGGACACAAAAATATTTTTTTTTTTTTTGAACTTTTAGAAGACAACACACTTTGACCAAAAAAAAAAAGACAACACAGTTCCAAGACGCATTCTTTCTGTTTGGAAGATTTTTTGTTTTTTCGTCAACTCCTTGTGCGTAGGCGGAGGCTTAGAGTGCGTGAAGTCCTTTTTACTGTCTTATCATCTCAACAAGACACCGAAATTGATACACTTCTCCAAAAATCTTTCCAAAATCCAATTCGCTCACATCCAAAATCACTATAATGTCCATAATTTGGCACCAAACCTGTTTGACCTAAGCAATGCACTTTTTATATTCTATAGACTTCTTTTGTTGAGAAAATAGAATATCCTATAGATTTGTAGAAGGGTTTAATTTATGGGTAATTTTCCTAACAACCAAAAGTGATAACACAATTAAAAAATAGTCATATAAAAGATCTTATTTAACAAGCAACAATTTTAGTTACAGATGGACAAAAATGATTTTTTATGCGTGGTTTCTATTTCATTGTTTTTTTTTTTATAATTTGGATACACTATTATCTTTCTATAGGTAAAATTACTGTAGGTACATTCTATTTTAACTTAGTCTTCTTACGCATACTCAACATTTTTCATGTACATGAAACAAAATAGAAATGTAATTTAAAAACTAAAATAAAATAAAAGTTATTTAAATGATATAAATATTAGGATATTATGTCCCATATTAAAAGTTAAAAGGGATTATGAATAACATGGACTAATCTGTTTATTCCAATTGGTATTGAGGTGGAAACTCATAAAACTTAACATGATACCAGAATCAGATCCACCACATGTGTCCAATCTGATCTGACCCACATTTGGTCAAATCACAATAATCTCCAAAAATTGATGACAATCCAAACCTAAATATTACGAGATTAATGGTCAAAGAGCCATCATCTCAGAGGTTTTATTATGACATTATGTCCCACATAAGAAATTGTAAGAGATTATAAATAATATATATAAAGAATATGGGTCAACTTACTCATTACCAATTGATATTGAGTTAGAAGCTTATATAACTTACTAATAGAAACTATTATATCAAAATAGAATATTTTTTGAAATAAACATTTATAAGTGTTGTATTATATAAAATATCATTGAATATTAATAATTTGATTAAATTTCGTAACAGGTAACTATAAAATACAATATTTTATGGAAATTATAAAAATACACTTTTGAACATTAGAGAATATCATTTCTAATTTTAAACTTTATTTTAATGACTAATGACTAAAATGACATTCATTAAATTAAATCCTAAAAACTAAGTCTATATTTTCTTTTCTCTTAATGTTCATTTTCCCCTTCCTTCTTCTCTTTTCCCTTTCTCAATCCCCTTCATCTAGGTCAATTTCTATTTTGAAGAATTTCATTGCTGGAATTTTTGTGATGCCGGAATCTTACTAGTATCGCCAGAATCTCGACAGTGGAGTCACCTTGAAATCGTCATCGAGATTGATTTAGATCTAGTTTAAAATTTTCAATTTTTTTATATATCTAAATCATAATCAAGATAAAATTCTTTATGTCAATAGAAGCAATTTAGGTAATGAAGGCTTAAATCCCTATGATTTCATATTTTAGTCATATCTATTTCCCGATTGACAATTTTTTGATAATTAAAAGCAAAATTTGGGTCTCATTTTCATTATCCAGATTTTATAAGTTCTTATACACAAATTTATAAACCCTTATAAAACTTTGAAAAACTTTATAAAAACTTATAAAATCTTATAAAACCAAAGAGAAAAATAAAAGAAGATAGATGATGATTCGAAGCTCCATCACAGTGATTCCTTGTTCTGATACAATGTATATCTCAAAGTTTTGTGAAAGGATCGAACCAAACATTTTCTGTTCATGATTGTCTTTACTACCAAAATTTATAAATCCTTATGAATAATTTTATAAACCCTTATAAAACTTTATATGATTTTGTAGTCATATAAATAAATTAATATACATTTGTAAGAGTTTATAATTCATAGAAAACAACCAAACTAAATAATTGTATAATACCTTATAAATGATTTTATAAACTCTTATAAATGATTTATAAATTCTTAAAATAACTTAGAAACTATTACAAATCATTTATAAGCTCTTAGAAAATATTTTTAAACCCTGATAAATGATTGTAAAACACTTGAAAATGATTTTTAAACTCTAATAAATGATTTATTATCTCTTACAAATGATTTATAAAACCATATAAAATATGAATGTCATATTTATTTTGTTCTTTTTGTCATTTTTAAGGGCTTATAAAATCATTTATAAAGGTTTGTTAATAGATTTATAAATTCGTTTCTAAATTTTATAACTTATTTTACAAGATTCCTTAAAGTAATCGATGTGAAATTATAAAAGTTTATAAATAGTATGGGTAATAGTGAATTTGATTCAAAATCTGACGAATTCAACTCAAAATTTGGTGGTGGATTGCTAATATTCCTCTACTTTCTTAGAACGGTAGAGATGTCTAATGAAAATTAGTACTTAAGAGGATCCATTACCAACTTTATACTACACCATCCATTCACAAAGTTTTATACTTTGTCTATCATAGCATAAACAAATTTGGATCTTGAAAATTGAGATGTGATTGAATATTGAAGATTTGGATATAAAGAGGAGAAAGAAGAGGTGGGTCAAACAAAGGAGAAAAAAACATGGAAAAGAAAAATGTGGTTCAGTAGGATAAAATAAAAAGAATAAAAGAGATTTAGGATTTTTGTTTTGATTAATTAATTAAGGGTAAAAACGTTATTTTACCTTTAATGAATTAATATATTTTTGTAAAGGAATGAACAAAATGTATTTTTGAAAAAGTGTATGATGAAAAATTTATTTATTGAAAATTTCTCATAATTTATCTACTAAACATATTTCAAAATAATAAAATTATTAAATATGTATCCAAAATATCGAAAAATAATGAGTAACACCTTCCTAACTAATCTAATATATATACACTATAAATTAAAAAAAAATCATTGGATCCCGTCTTTACTAGTATGGCAGCACCAATTGTTTTTTCAATTTTTTTTTATTTTTTAAATTATTTTGATTCTTAAACGTAGTGCAAAACACAATGCTTATTTTTGTTTTAAAAAAATGATGTGAGAAAGTTTACATAAAAATAGCAATTGAATATTATCAATGTAAAATGATATTTTGGTTTTTTACTAAAAAAATATAAACCAAAATTTTGAACATTTATTCTGTTAAAATATTTATAGTTTTTTAGTCATAAAAAATTCAATAAAGATTTTGATGTTTTAAAAATAGTATTTACATTTTATTAATACTGTCCAAATAGTAGTTGTTGATGAAAATGTATGGATTTCATTATTTTCATGTCCCTTATAATTTCATGTAAATTTATGTTCATAAAATTTATAATATGTAGAACCGGAATTCACCTCAGTGTATTTGTGGAAAGTTGTTGATGTGAGGAATCGAGAATCTTGGAGATAAAACGAAAGTAAGAGAAAGATCCGAAAAGGAAACTAGTGCATAACCAAAAAAAAGGAAATAAGAATAAAAAAAAGAATATTATTGATTTTTTTGCTAAGTGCGTAAAGCGTTGCAAGATGTAAAAGTTATGTTACAAGATTCAGAATCGATCTATATTTATACTAGACAACTTAAGTCCTAGACAGCTAAAGTTTCGATGTGGGAACTTGTGTCATTTCCTTTTTCCACCGTCTTTCCATTAAATCCTCGAGAATCTTCTAGAATCTTTGGTAGGTCGGTTTGGGCTTAGGTCGGTCCTTCCATCCAGCTTGGCCCAATCTTCGTCCTTCGTCTTTTGGTTCAGCGGTTTTCCTCGGTTTTTCTCGGTTTTTCTCAATTAACGTTTTACTTTTTCGGTAGATAAAAACGTTACGATGTTCTGAAAAGTTTACGAAAACATTGATAAGTTCGCAGGAGGCTTTTAAAGACGAAGAACGAAGCAAGATCGGAAAAGATGCTGGGTGTCGTCCAGCTCAGCATTCCTTGATGACAGAAAGTGCTGAGCTGGCACTCTTCCTCCCGTTGTGCATCCAGCTCGGCATCTGTGCTGAGAGAGATCCTCCGATTGTTCGCTGAATGCATCCAGCTCGGCATTTTGGAAGAAGGAGGTCAGATCGGCATTCTGGAGGAGAGAAACTGCCGAGCTGACTGCTCCGCATCACCCAGCTCGGCATCCTGCAAAGGGAGGATAACGAGCTTCCCATCCATTGCTGTCGAGCTTGGTGTTTTGGTGCCAGCAGGACCGGAGGAAGCAACCAGCTCGGCATTGTCAGGGGAGCAGTCAGCTCGGCATTTCTGATTGAGAAAAATGCCGACCTGATCAACCCTTAATGCCGAGCTGAATGTCTTCTGCCCGAAGATCGAAACTTTTGTCGGTTTTTCGGAGAAACCGATCGGAAAACAGGACGATCAGCTCGGCTTTCCAAAGAATGACAGTCAGCTCGGCATTTCTGGCTGGGCAGAATGCCGAGTTAGTCACCTCTCCTATTTTGACCGAGCTGATTGCATCATGCTCGAAGAATCGCGACTTTTATCGGTTTTTCGGAGAAACCGATCGGAAAAAAGGATGATCAGCTCGATATTTCGAGGAATGACAGTCAGCTCGGAATGCCGACCTGGTCACCTCTCCTCTTTTGGCCGAGCTGATTGCATCCTACTCAAAGAATCGCGATTTTTATCGGTTTTTGGAGAAACCGAGCGGAAAACAGAACGATCAGCTGGGTATTCCGAGGAATGACAGTCAGCTCGTCATTTCTGGCTGGACAGAATGCTGAGCTGGTCACTTCTCCCTTTTTGGCCGAGCTGATTGCATCATACTCGAAGAATCGCAACTTTTATATGTTTTTCCGAAAAATCTCTCGAAAATTAACTTTTCGTATTCTTTTCACGAAGTTATCGATAAAATTGTTCGAGCAGAATTATTTTCCGAATATCGATATTTTTTTCCAAAAATGTCTAAATATGGAAGAATCTTTTAATATTCGAACATTTTAGTCGTTAATTCTGGAAGTGCGGATTTCGACCCCAACAATATATTTTTTTTTATATTGCATGATAACATATTTTATTTAAATAATTTATATAAAAAAGAAAATTAGTTAGATTTTGAGCTTATTCTTCTTTTTAAATTTTAGTGTTTTTATCTCGAGGTATATGAAATTTCTGAAGGAATTTGTAAGTAACCTTAAAAGACTAATGGGTTGTATTGCTGAAACATATCTCGTTGAGGAATGCATGCGGTTCTGCAGTGAGTTCTTGAAAAAAAAAACAAGGGTTGAAGAGAAACTCGATAGAAATGTTGATTCTGAGAGCAGCTCTATATTAGAGGGTTGTCCAATATCCGCATCCACTTCATATACTTTTACTTAGAAGGAGAAGAACATATCCCATCTTGCGGTGATTCATGGATCTGCTGGATTTTTATGTCGAGTAAGTTCTTAACAGTCTGTTCTCTAATTTTGTTGTATTTACAGGTCATTTCCATTATATATAACAATATGTTAATACTCCTGTTTTTAATTCGATTTAAACATACACCTACAACATCTACAAGAATCTAGTGAAAAATGTACATGTGATTCAGCAACGTTATAGACTACACATACCCAGAAATTTACTTTTTGGTTAAAAGAACAAGCAAGTGATTATCTAGCTTTCTGGTTTCGTATAATATAGACTTGTTTTAAATATATACACTGACACTTTACAATTATTTTAAATATATACCTCTCAGTTCAGAACATCATGAATATACACTTAAATGGTTGACATATGGTCTTCGTAGTTTCGCAAGATCTTACACGTAGTCAATGGATCAGTTTCACATGATTTCAGTTGATAGGCAAACTCAGAACAGTGGTGTGTTACATGAGACCACATGAATTTTTAAAGCTAGTGTAAAATAAAATTCTCCAATGGTTGACGTTGTGTTCTACTATGGCAGAGTGGTCGAGATTATATTGTTTGATTACAATGTCTTTTATATTCCTATATTCTAGTGTCAATGGACAAACAGAGGTAACAGAGTCAAGTAAGAAGATGGCTTCAGACTTGTCAACCTTAACCAAATTCAAGTTTCATTGCAAGAGATCCATACATACTAGCTTCTCAAAGCAAGCAAGTATTTTATTCAAGGGTAAATAAGTCATCGAGTTAGTATGTAGATATGAGAGGTCCTACAAAAAGATACAGTGAAAAAGATACTGAAGATGAAAATGGCCATTGCAAATATTAGTGGGCATGGATGCTGGTGATTTGGTTGATGAAGTTAAAATTATCCGAACTGACTGATGATTTGGTTGATAAAGGTAAAAATATCCGAACTGACTGTGAATGAATTTATATTTAAAAGAATACTGCCTTGGATTATTTTTTTATATATTTAAATACTTAAAATGTGTGTTTCTAACTAAATCTTTTTAAATATATATATATATATATATATATATATATATATATATATA
>OVBI01003869.1:0-10157 GCA_900406495.1 Sisymbrium altissimum | reverse complement strand
TATATATATATATAAAATTTATATAATTATTAATTTATAGTTTTATTGGGACCATATATTTACACAGGGATTTCAAAAAAATATTATCTTATTATCTTATCGGATTTTGTTAAATTTTATACTGTCTTAACTTAGAATTGAAAAAATTTATTAATTTATCGAGTATTAATTTATAGAGGTTTATTATATGAAGTCTTTTACACCATAATAGAAGAAAGTAAAAAAAGAATATGGAAAGGAGTTCTCTGTATATATATATATCCCAAAAGAAGAGCTACATTACATCCGATGCATGGAACATATTTAAACCGTGTAAAAACATATTTTAAATAAAACAACTGTATAAGTACATAAATCAAAGAAATCATTTATTTATTCTATTCTTCCTTATTTTTTTGTCAACCATTTATTCCATTCTTTATTCATACATTTCCCAGGTTTTATTCATGGAAATAATTTATAAATCAAGAAAATAATGTAGCTGAACTTTGATTGCTGATTCCAATTCCCAAACGCGTGGGATATGAGTATATATGACTAATAAGGACATAATATCCCATTACATATCTTTCTGGTTTAATTGATTCAGATTGGTTTTAGACATAGATAATACCTCATTACAACAAAATTTCCAATTTTAGTCTAACCGGAACTTAATAAAAATAAAAATTCCTATTAGATCACATCAAATCAATTAACATTAATTCATTTCAATGATCTCCTTCACTTGACGGAATATCTTCAAACCAAAATCATTATAAACATATTTACCTCGCTATTTATGGCAGGTGAAAAAAATAAAAAGCTATTTATGGCAAAAGTGATGAATCATATAAAACAAAAACGGGCTTAATGGGCCAAGAGTGAATAAAAACCCATTTGGGGGAAGGACAGACACAGCGATTTCGCAATGATATTGACCACGTCAGCACGTGCCACCCTCTCCAACTACCCTTTCGTGCTTAGCTGTCCACTCTCTCTCTCTCTCTCCCCACTTGTCTTCTTCTTCTTCTTCTCTCTCTCTCTCTCTCTCTCCCTCCATCTTCCGTATTTTATCTTCCTTTCTCTTTTGCCCTAACTCCTTTTTTAATCTTCTCCTCTCTTCTCTCTTCAATTTCCGACACGATTTTGTGAGATGCCTACGTGGTGGGTGAGAAAATCGGGGAAGAACAAAGACGATACACATCTTGTTCAGACACAAACTCGTTGTCTTGGTGCCGACAAAAGTGTCAGAAGAATCTCAGCGGATAACAACAAAACAAACCCTGATCCACCACTCACTCCTTCTTCTCGTTTAACCCCTCGTTGCAGCCGTGAATTCGCTGGAGCTTCTGGTGGGTTCTCCGGTTTTGATTCCGATGAGAAGAAATGTCATCCTCTTCCTCGTCCTTCGTCTCTCACTACTCCTAACGATCATCACGGTAACGGATCGGTTTCTGGATCCGCTTCTGTCTCTAGCGTTAGCTCTTCTGGATCAGCTGAAGATCAGAGTCAACCCACTCCTCCTAGGTTCGATTCCCCCTCACCTCCTTTTTTTTTTAATTTATTGGAATTATACCGGAATTGTGGTTTTGTGTGGTTTAGTGGTTTAACGGTTCGATTCTAATTTTTATTCCTTTATACCAAAATTGTGGTTTAATAAATTCTCTTACTCATAAACATATTATCATGTATGTAAAATCTAAAATTGGAATTTCGATTGGTTTAGTGGTTTAATTGATTTCTAATTTCGATTCCATATGCCAAAATTGTGGATTATGTCGTTTAATAAATTCTCTAACTCATTTAAGATATTATCAGGAATGTGATATCCAAAATTGGAATTTTCGATTCCTTATACCAAAATTGTGGTTTAGTGGTTTAATTGATTCTAATTTCGATTCCTTACGTCAATCTTGTGGTATTGTGGTTTAGTGGTTCGGTTATTATTTCGATTCATTATACCAAAATTGTGGTTTAGTTGTCAGGGAGGTGAAATCCAAAATTGTGGTTTTGTGTTGTTTAATTGATTCTAATTTCGATTCCTTATGCCAAACTTGTGGTATTTTGGTTTAGTAGTTCAGTTAATATTTCGATTCATTATACCAAAAAACTGTGGTTTAGTGGTTATCTAAATGATGAACATATTGTTAGGGGAGGTGAAATCCAAAATTGTGGTTTATTTGATTCTAATTTCGATTCCTTATGTCAAAACTTGTGGTATTGTGGTTTAGTGGTTCGGTTACGATTTCTTATACCAAAATTGTGGATTGTATGGTTTAATAAATTCGATTCCTTATACTCGTGGTTTGATTGATTCCAATGCCAAAATTGTGGTATTGTGGTTTAGTGGTTCGGTTATTAGTTTCATTAATACCAAAATTGTGGTTTAGTGGTTATCTAACTGAGAAACATATATGAATCAGGGAGGTGAAATCAAATGCAATAGCAGCTTCACCAAAGGCAGGAACAACTAGACCAACGTCTCCACTACATAATAGATTCTCTGGAATGAGTTTAGATTCTACTAGGAATGATGATGGAAGGTCCTCTGAGTATCATCCTTTGCCTTTGCCACCTGGTTCACCTACAAGCCCTTCTGTTGTGCCTCCTGGTTCACCTACTAGCCCTTCTGGTGTGCAAGGTTCTTGGATTGTTGGTGGGTCAGAGACGTCTCCTGTAGGGCTTTCTAAGTGGAAAAAAGGGAAATTTATTGGGAGTGGCACTTTTGGACAAGTCTATCAAGGGTTTAACAGGTGATAATGAATTTTCTTTTAATGATTTGGTTTAGGTGATAAGAGTTAGCTTACACTTGGTTTTAGCAAAGTGCTGTGTTCTGATAGATAGGACGTTTGAATGCTAGCTTTCGTTTATATGTGTGATGGGTTTTGGTAGATGTCATGACTTGTGATACTTATAGGTCAATAGCTCACCATGCTATAGGAGTTACATAAGAGCAGTGTTTGCATTGCCTGGATCTAGAGGCTATTAATATTGATATGTGATTTGGATTGTGTGATGGGTTTGGATAAATGTCATGACTTGTGATACCTATGTCAATAGCTCACCTGTGCTAGGCTACAGGAGTTACATTAGTAGGCTGTGTGGACAATTCTGATGGTTCATGTCCGTAATTCATTGTCAAAATTCGAAGGTTTGATTGTAGGTGATAAGAGATAGCTTACACTTGGTTTTAACAAAGAACAGTGTTCTGATGTTCTGATAGATAGGACGTTTGATTGCTAGCTTTTTCTTTAAGTGGAAAGTATATCTTGCATCGCCTGGATCCAGAAGCTATTAATATTGATATCTAATTTGGGTGTGATGGGTTTGGGTAAATGTCATGACTTGTGATACCTAGGCCAATAGCTCACCTGTGATACATTTGTAGGCCGTTTGGAAAATTCTGATGGTTCATGTCCGTATTTACTTGATCAAATTCGAAGGTTACACCTGTCAACGAGATAAATGCAATAGAAAGCACAAGTTTCTATTTTGCTTTAGCTTCGTTTACAAAAAAGTAGAGTATAACTTCGTAGCACCCTCGCTAAATTGGTTGGTACCATCATATAATGTTTTTTTACCAATTCTTACAGTGAGAAAGGAAAAATCTGTGCTATTAAAGAGGTTAAGGTCATTTCTGACGACAAAAATTCAAAAGAATGTCTAAAGCAACTAAATCAGGTTTGTCTAGTTTGCTTCATCTTCTGTATATGTCAAGAACTGATTCCTTTCAGCTGTTATTTTAAAATGAACTGGAACACTCTGATATTAGTCATACCTCTAACCATAACAATTTGATTTGCAGGAGATAAATGTGCTGAGCCAGCTTTGCCATCCGAATATTGTTCAGTATTACGGAAGTGAACTGGTATGTGTTAATATCTTATATGCTAGTTGAGTTTAGGCAGTGTAATATGGAAACCGTAGTAAAGCCTCGCTGGACATTTTTTTATGGTTGTAGAGTGAAGAAACCTTGTCCGTCTACTTGGAGTATGTGTCAGGTGGCTCAATCCATAAACTACTTACGGAGTATGGTGCTTTCACTGAACCTGTTATCCAAAACTACACGCGGCAGATTCTATCTGGGCTTGCCTATTTACATGGACGAAATACAGTGCATAGGTAGTTTGGCTGTTATATCATAAATTACGTTCTACTGTCTAGTGGAACTCCATTTGTCTCTTCTTGGAAATGTAATAAATCTTTTTTGTTACTCCAACAGAGACATCAAAGGAGCAAATATATTAGTGGATCCAAATGGTGAAATCAAGTTGGCAGACTTTGGGATGGCCAAACATGTAAGTATATCGATGTACGTCGTAGCCAAAATATGAATAACTGTTGTTTTACTCTAGATCGTCATCATTAGGCAAGAGAAGGTGAATTATTTTATTTCCTTGAAAGCTATGCTTGCAGAAGCTTTAATCCATTTCTTTCTGCAAACAGGTAACAGCCTATTCTACTATGCTTTCTTTCACGGGGAGTCCATATTGGATGGCACCCGAGGTAAATCCCTTTTTCTTTCTTTTAACTTTCCCGGTGAAGCTCAGGCACGTGGTGCATGCTACACTGGAACACATTATGTTCTTGCAGCTGATAGGAAACTATTCATGCTTTATTTGTCTCCCAGGTTGTGATGCACAAAAATGGCTACACTCTTGCTGTCGATGTGTGGAGTTTGGGTTGTACTATTCTCGAAATGGCAACAGCAAAGCCACCTTGGAGCCAGTTTGAAGGGGTATATGATACTGAAGACTGGACAAAATATATTGTTTATTCTTCTTTTTATTGTTTTAAATTCCAAGTTGTCTCATGACGTTATTTTTTACCAGGTTGCTGCAATCTTCAAAATCGGGAACAGTAAAGACATGCCAGAAATACCTGATCACCTTTCGAATGATGCAAAGAATTTTATAAGACTTTGTCTGCAACGAAATCCGACAGTACGTCCTACAGCGTCTCAGCTTCTAGAACACCCTTTTCTACGTGTACACTCAACGAGAGTGGCTAATACTAGCATGCATATGGTATGTGTATATATCATCCATATGTTGAGCTTGATTACTTTTGATTTCTTGCCAATAAGCTAAACTTGACTTTCTTCTTAACCAGCCTAAAAGGGAACCACCTTATTCAGGGAGACATCCCGTCTTTCATGCTATAAAGAGCCCGAGGTAAAAAGTGTTGCATGCCTCAATCTATTTGATTCTTTATTGTGTCAAACTAATCTCGTCTTTCGTACTTTGCAGCAGAGAGAACGTAAGAGCCATCACATCCTTACCAGTATCTCCATGTTCAAGCCCTTTGCGCCAACTTGGACCGGCATACAAAAGTTGTTTCCTGTCACCTCCTCACCCATCTTATGCATTTCCCGTGCAAGACAGTGGGTACCACCTAGCGGAGTTTGCTGCAAGCCCTTTTAGGTTCAAGAAAGAGACGTTGATAGAACCATCTAGTTACAAGGCTCAAACGCCGAATTCAACCTTAAGATCAAGACTGGTGTAGAAAATGGAGCAAAGATTGAGATCCCGAGAGAGTCGCATCCCATAAACTTGGCCCAAGGACACAGTGTCTCTCCCCTGGTTCTAGCCGTCTCCTTCTCTAGAACCTGGAACTTTGTGTGGGAGAATCAGAAGTGAGATTATTGGAACAAGAAGAGGAGAGTTAAATGTAAACTGGGGCAACAAAAAAAAAACAAGAGAGAGATGTAAAGAGCAACATGAAATGAATACAAAGATTATAGAAGTGAGAAGTAACGATAGTAAGTTGTGTTGTTATACACATATGATATTCAATCGCTTGTTCTCAAAATCAACGCGAGTCTTGTTTAGCTTACAGTGTGAATATTTCTTTTAGAAAAAAGTTGATAAGTTTGATTATTTTAATCTTGTGGCCTTTTATGTATTTTGTTATTGTAAACTCGTGTTCTTCGCTTAGGCTTGTTTGAGCAGCTAGAGCTCGTGTACCAGACGGGGACTACGTCAAAGAGTCAAAATAGAGAGGCCATATGTGGAGAAAAATAGGTCAACAAAAGAACATTAAACATTCCATATTACACGGTAGCTACTAGCATTCATACGAGAAGTTTTAGCCAGGATATCTGCATTAACATTTAAATCTCGTGGAATTTTCAAGAAATTCTGTGATTTAGCTCCATTGGGATCCAGGTGCTACTAGAGAAA
Organism: Sisymbrium altissimum; assembly: GCA_900406495.1. Lineage (NCBI taxonomy): Eukaryota > Viridiplantae > Streptophyta > Magnoliopsida > Brassicales > Brassicaceae > Sisymbrium > Sisymbrium altissimum. The sequence continues at coordinate 3,993 of OVBI01003869.1, read as the reverse complement.
TGATCCGCTCAAATAAAGTTTAATTAGATAATAACCTGCACAAAAAATATTTATTAATTATTTTATAATATTTAATTTAAAGATTATATTATAGATTAGAAAATTTTAATTTTTTAATGTTTAAATTTGTTTATAAAATATTAAAAACACAATTATGTAGTATAGAGTTTAATTTTATGTTTGTGAGTTAAATTAATAAAATATTAATATAATATAATATAAAATAGTTTAATAAAAAAATTTTAATAGATATTTATATATTAATTTATTTAATTTGAGTATAATTTAATAATGATTTATTTATATATATAATATTACATCAAATTTTATATAATATAAATTTAAAATGAATTATAATACAAAAAATAAGTAATCAATAAACAATATATGTGGGAAATGAAATTCACTTCAACATATTTTAGAAAATATGTTATGTGAGAATCGAGAATCTTGGAAAGAAAATGAAGATAAGAAAAAGATTTTAAAAAGAAACTAGGGCAAAATAAAGAGGAAACAAGAGGCCGAAAAGAGAGTTTTATTACTTTTCTTTCTAAGTATCGAAAGATTATAATTTTATTTACAAAGTTAAAGATCGAAATATATTTATACTAGACAAATTTAAGTCCTACCTAGTTGAATTCCCGATGTGGGAATTAGTCTCTTCTTATTTTCCATCGAATTTTGCCTAATCTTCGAGAACCTTCGATAAGTCGGTTTAGCCCACGATTATCCTCCTTGTCGGTTCGGCCAAACTCCATCCCTCGTCTTTCGGTTTAATGATTTTCTTCTGTTTGTTTTAAGTTAACATTTTATCATTCTCAATACATAAAGACGTTACGATATTTTTGAAAAATGTCAAAGAGTTGAAAAAAAAATCGTTAAGTTCTTGAAACAATCTTGAATACGAAAAACAAAACATGCACGATCATGTCCGGCTCGGGCTCATTTGGTGAAGATCTCGACCGAACTGACCGTTGTTGTCCCTTATCCTCGCCTGGCTCGGCCTCAGGAGAAATGAAAGAGCAACCGGCCGAGCTGGACATGATGGATGGGACGTGGCCGAGGTGCATGTCCGGCTCGGTGACATTTGGTAAAGATCTCGGCCGAACCGACCGTGGTTGTCCCTTGTCCTCATCCGGCTTGGCCCCTTGATATGCCGTGGGTCACGACCCTTGGCGTCCGGCTTGGCCAAATACAAAAAATTATTGAGAATTACCCTTCAAAAGCATCCATAGAGAGATAAAATACCCCATTATAGAGCTATAGCGTATAAACAACGTAACAGGAGAAAGGAGGAGAGCAATCGGCCGAGCCGGACGTGATGGATGGGACATGGGCGAGTCTTGGCCGAGGACTATGCCCGGCTTGGCCCCCGGATGCGTACGCGGGACATGCACCTTCCCCAGAGCTCGTCCGGCTCAGCCCATGCGTGTGGGAGAAGATGACGGTCGCCTCAGCATCCGGTAGCTGACCGTGATGCTTAGTCCGGACGAGGCATCTTGTCCGGCTCGGCACAAAGTAGTGGCCAGAACGGCCGAGCCGACCATGCACTTCCTTCTTCTTGGTCCTCAGCCTTGGTTTTTGATTTAAGATACAAAAAGTTCCTCGAGTTCGATCAATCGCGACTTTTATTGGTTTATCAGAAAAATCATACGAAAAACAGTTTTCTTATAGTTTTTGCAAAGTTATTGATAAAAATTTCGAATATCGTTTTTTCCTAAAAATTTTTATAATATTTTTCTCAATGTTTAAGAATATCTATTTTAAAAAATAGAATTTTTTTTATTAAAAAATGTTAGGAAAGCCTTCATAAATATTTAGAAAATCTTTCTAAATTTGTATTTGATGAATTGCGAAATGTCCCATTCTTAACAGATCATATAAGAACTCAGAGTTATGGCCTATAAAAATGTGGTTTTGAATAAAATACAAATTTAGAATTATTTTCATATATGTGTAAGAATCTTTTTAAAAAGTTCAAGAAAATTTCATAGATTCCAAAATTTCTATATATTTTAATAATATTCATACAAATTTTAGTTAAGATCCTCTTGAATATTTAGAATGACTTTTATAAATCTTTACTAATGTTTATTTTAAACAATAAAAAACATTTAAAATATTTAGTAAAATCTTCCTAAATCTTTAGAATTCTTTCTTATTTTTTTTATTTTATCAATTAATAATTAACATAGACATTACAAATTAAAAACATGAAAATCACCCATTTCTACACCTAAAAACTCAAGAAAAGTTGAGAAAACAATTTTAGTAAGACCTTCATAAAGATCATCAATCCTTTCCTAAGTCTTTCTTAAAATACCAACAAGAGTTAAAAGATTTCTGAACACTAACTTTGTACCATTTCAATCATTGCAAACTCAATTGTTTTATGAACTAGAAGGTGGATATTCTTTACATCCAGAAACTCGTACTACAAAAATGCCCCAACTTAAAAAAATTATATAAAACTAGTAATACAACAATTAGTATCTATATATTTTAGCAAAGTCTTCTTAAAAGTTTAGAAAAACTTTCAAAATTTAGTTTGTTATATAAAAGTAAAGGAATAATATTACTAAACATTTAAGTAAACATAAAAACTTACTAAACATTCAAATAAATAATATAGAGCTTTAAAAACATTCAAGTAGACATTCAAGTATTTGATTATTTCAAAAAGCTTAAAAAGATATTTTAGACGTTTAAAAATACTTCTATAAATATCAAAAATAACTAAATTTAGGGAAGCTTTTCTAAATATGTATGATAACTTCCTAAATTTGAGTAGTTTTCTACATAGTCACAACAATTATCATCTATATATTTTTCTGATGAATTACTTGACTGTAGACTGTTTATATACTTACTAAACATTCAAGTAAAAAAAAAAATTCCAATGTAACATATCTAACCAAATTTTAGTTAATATATAAATGAGCGTAATTTTTTTTTTTCATTTGTACGTTTTAGGACAAAAATTTTGTGTATACATTTTAGGATGAAATACTTGACCATTTCAAAACTTACTATATATGAAATTATTTTAGTTGTCACATTGTATTCAAATATCTGACCAAATTAGTTTTTTGTATAAATTAAATTTTAGTCAAAATTTTCTAAAAAATTTATAATGTCTTTCTCAATCTTTAAAATCTTATTTTTTTAAAAAAAATATAAATTTTTTTTAACATTTTAGAAAGACATTCCTAAAAGTGTATAAAAACTTACTAAATTTTTATTTGGTCAACTGGTAATTAACATACAATTGAGGATGGTATTCTTAAATTGGTAAGAATCTTGCCTAAAAATTCAAAAAAACTTCATTAAATCAAAAACTGACATTTCTAAATATGTAAAAATACTCATACACATTTTAGTAATATCTTCCTACAACTTTATAATTGTTTTTCGCAATGTTTATAAAATGTCTTTTTAAAACATTAGAAAGTTTTTTAAAATGATAGGAAAGCCTTCCTAGTTAGAAGTTTAGAAAATCTTCTTAAATTTGTATTTGATCAACTACTAAATAATATACAACTTAGATGATCTTTCTAAATTTGTATGAGTCTTTCCTAAAAAGCTTCAGAAATTCCAAAACTACTATTTTTAGATCTCTAAAGATATTTATACAAATTTTAGTAAGATCTTCTTAAAAGTTTGTAATGTATTTCTCAATTTTTAAAAAAATTTGTTTAAGTAAATAGGAATTTTTTTAAAAAAAAATCTGGTAAGCCTACCTAAAAGTTTATAAAAACTTATCTACTATATATTAAAGGAGAAACAATTAGAGGTTATTTTGCTGATGTGTCATTTACTCATTTNTTTTTTTAGATATTTTATTTTTTTATTTTTTATTTCTTATCCTTATTGCCAAACAATTAAAAATCAGTTATAGATATTTTAAATTAAATATACTAAATTTATATTATTTCTATTAACATGGTAAACAATTCAAATATTTATCATTAAATTAATAATAAATCTATTATT
>OVBI01003868.1:0-10163 GCA_900406495.1 Sisymbrium altissimum | reverse complement strand
TTAATTATATTAATCTGTACCGGTATAGTTTTAACTCGATCACTCACGGATTAGTTCCCATAACATATACCAAAATGTTCTTCCTTAGCATTTTAGCCTGAACCTTTCCGGGATCAACACCCCTAACAGAACCGCAATGCTCTATCTTAGCATTTTTCAGCATTTAATTAGTTTAGACAAGTTCACATACATCTGTAACTCTGTCCTACAACCGAAGACGTTCTGATACCAATTGAACATTAGTTCCTTCAGACAAAAATAATTATATTATTCAGTACCGTTATATTGATATATATCATTTTAATTTTTTATAATCTTTTTAATTTTCTTTTGATCAATATTTTTAAAATTTATTCAATTATTTAATCTTTATTGGTTGTTTTTATTTAGTTTATTTTTCTTATCATTCATCTTATCTCTTTTTATAATACTTTTAATACTAATATATTATAACAATTTTTAATATATATATATATATATATATTGATTTATAATCTTGAGTTTGTTTTTTTATACATATATTTCATCACTTTTTCCAATATTTTAAATTTCATATATTAAATTATGTTATGTTTGTTCGCTATTTTTCTTAAATATCTTTTATTTTAATTTGGATAATTAGTTATATATTCAATTATTTATCAATTATATTTTTTTATTTTCTAGTTTTAAAATTTTAATTTTTAGAATATATAACGTATATATTTAATTATTTATTGATTATATCTTATATTTTATAGTTTTATTGAATTATTTTTATTAATTACATTAAAATAAAAAAAAAAATATTTTTTAAATATTGATATGTATATATACTTTGTATATTCCTAATATTTTTCATTAAGTTTGGATTATTTTCTTTTAATTCTTTTATCTTTATGTTTTTATAATTTTAAATAGTTAATTATAAATTAAATATAAATTATAAATATATATTAATAGATATCATTTAAATGTGTTGGCACTTGTCACTCATACGAGGAAAGCCCTTCCTCTTTTAAATAATAAAAAGAAGAATTGAAAAGAGAAGGAGTGTGAACGCGCATTTTATAATTGGTATGATGTATCGTGCACATCCATCTCATAAGTGGGAACGCGTAATTTTTTATTCTTTTTTGGTACTGAAGTGTGAACGCGTAATTTAAAATGCGGCTATGTCATATGTACTTTTTTTATTTTACTTGGTTAAATTAATTTAATACTTGCATCGAGACAAAAGGTATTAATTCTCTAGTATAATAGGGAAATTTGGGAAGAAGAAATCTTGTGTCAGAAAAGAAAAAACAAAGAAACCTTATAAAGTTATAATGGAGGTCTGAGCCCACATGGTCTCTTTTATCTTTAGGGTTTATGAGATACTTTACGCGTCTCTCTTAGTTAGGGAAATGTTATTAAGAAAATACTAGTCTTGCAAAAATCTTGATATGAAATCGAATTATTTAAAGCTGATGTCTATATCCATTATAAGAATTTAAAATGCCATGTAACTCTGAAGCAATTGGAATGATAAAACAATTAGCAAGAACAAGAATTGATCTCTAAAATTTTATGTTGAGATTTTTGGATGAAATAACTTTCGATATGCTTAGTGGTGGACTCCTCATCCATGCTTCTTTTCTACTTGCTTTTAGTCTCTATTTGGGCTTCACCTCTTCTTCACTTTTCAAATTTTCCTATCGCAACTACTTAATATTGGATGCTTTTTTTGGTACTCAAACGGGAGATAATTAAGTCTCCCAATATTATTATTAAAGAAAACAATTACTACATAACTACTTGCCGCAGAAAAGACGTTCCCCATGCATCCTCTCTAAGAATCTAATCCATATCTATAGGACAAACATCAAATGAATGAAAACCACACACTAAATGAAAAATATAGTTAGTTAAACCATCAACAATAAGGTTAATTTTCCTATATACATATAAAATCCAAATTATACTTCCTCAATGATAAACCATGGAACAAGCATATGAGGAATGCTAGTGGATGGATCTCCCCGACCCTTACTCAAGCAAACCAGCAATGAGCTCAGAATCAACTTGCAGCTCCAGTCTTGTCAGTCTCCTCCTAAGCGATACACAAGTCATAATATACGCTCTACGATTCTGCTAAAGGGGCTGAGAAATAATCAATGTTCAAGGCAAAACCACCTCACCAAGTTCCATCACTGTTTTACAAGGCACCTCCCGCAGACACCGGTCCCTGGTTTCCGTGTGAAGCACGGTCTGTATTCAGTTTAATATATCCAAACTGTTGGTGGGGAAACCCACCCAATCTGTCACTCTTCTCTGACGTTTGTTCGGTTGCACTGATTTACTGCACTAGACGCATTTGTCACCTCATTTGTCAGTTTTTTTATAAACCGAACTCTGTCTTTTCATTTCATGTTCTCACCCAAAATGTTCTCACAGCGCTACTTCCAGTCCCACCAGATAGCCAAATCAAAAGTAATCGACCATGACTCATTCTCTACTTTATTCTCATCACATAAGTTCTCATAGTGCCATTCCAAAAGAGATTTCCCGAAAAACCATGTTGTCTACTTGCCGGACTAATCTATTCCATATTCCTTCCATATATAGTTGGTCAGTCACACAAGATGTGCAGGAATGTCTCCATACCAGCTTTACATATTTGATATAGCGCAATATCTCCCAAATAGCTCCCATATCTTTCCTGATTTATCATAATCACTTGTTGAGTGACTAGCCAAATAAAAGTCCGAACCCTTTCTGGTGCCCTAACTCTCCAAACTCGCTTATAAAAGCTCTCCATGTTCTGCTGCGGCAGATCAAGCTTAATATTAGATGCTGGCATGCTGTAATTTTGACCAAATATTGATTAAATTTACTTCCATGCTTGAAAAAACTTTTTTGATTGCCATGAAATCAATCTTTTAGATTGAACAATTTTTCAAAGCAATTTATAACACCTAAAATTCGATTTTAAATTAGATTAAAAATTTGCCTGATACACAAGTTTAATAAAATATTTCGATTTTTAAAATAATAAAACATATAATTATGATCCATATAGTTAGAGTAAAGATTAAAACCAAGTTTGATTTTCTAAGAAACTTATATTTTGTAAATTATACTTTAAAAGTCAAAGCATATAATTAAAGGGTCAAAACATTTCTGTGAAACAGTTTCTCTAACTAAATGAAAACCCGTATTTTTGTGTCAACCTCTAATTGAATAAAAACCCGTATTTTTGTGTTAATCTTTAACTGAATGAAAACCCGTATTTAAGTATCATAGTCCATTTTTGTGTACTAATTTTAGTTATTTCTATTTGATTACATCTTTTTTATATAAAATTTATATTTAATATTTTTCTCTTATGTTATTTTATATATTTTATAATTTCGTTTTCTTACTTTATTATTTATTATTTTGTTTCTCTTACTTTGCATATTTTTTATATTTTATAATCTACAACTTTATATATTTTTTAGTTATTTATTTTCAAATTTCCACTTATTTTACTTGTTTCTATTTTATATTCTTCGTTTTATACAGATCTTAACATTTTCTTTTACATTGACTGTAAATTTTAGAATTTTTAATTTTATCTTGTTTTTATAACATATGTTTCTTTTCCTAGTTTATTGTTTATTTTATCTCTTTAGAATCTAAATTATCAGTAAAATGAAAACTGTTAATTATTTTAAGTTAATATATGACATATGTCATGTCATGAATTAAATTAATATTAACACATGTTGTTGGCTTTTTTGCCAACAAAAATGAACTATATTAAAACAGTTAAGTTTAGCAAACCGGTATAAGAGAATCCACATAAACGATTGTTGAAGAAAGAGTTCGAACACTGTGTATTAAATTGTCCATTTTAAAGTTTTTTGTACATAGAAAAAATTGATAGTAAAAGTATTGAAAAATGTCTCCCATCACTAAAATATCATTTAGGCTCCGACTGGTGGTGACGGGGAATGATAAAGAAATAGTAATTTTTTTCTCATTTCTTAAAATATGTACCATTGATAAGTAATATTTGTTACATATGATTCATTCTTATTTCTTTTTTGACAGAGAATTATAGAAAAAAAATATTTTTTATTAAAATTGGAAAGCAATAATAAGTAATAAATATTATTTTTATTCTTTCTGTTTCATTCCTCTTTATTCTTTTGTTTTTTATTCCAATTATTCCTTAACTGTTTACTATTCAAACCCTAAATATATTAAAAATATACCATTCCATAAGAGTAAACACTAACTTCATTAGATTAGAGTAAATATTACAAAAATATTTATTCAAATGTCCATAACAAAACTTCAAATTCTATGAAGAAATTTTGAAGAGTCTGTAAAGAACACAAGGAAACTCTACATCATGTTAATATCCTATTAGTCTAGTTATGGAAGACTTTGTACTTAAACGTAGGCCCTCCTCTTGTATGAGTATATATGCATTTGTAACTTTAATTCTCTCAGTTATACATAGTTTCAAACCCTTATAGAATATCCTAATTTTCTTTTCCTGTAGCTACCCTCCATTTTTCTCCTCGTATCCTTTCTCATTCTTTCATTTTCAAGAAAATCATTGGCTGTCACTAAGAGTATTCCAACCATGATATCAAATATGGTGTTAAAATTATATTAAACTTAGTGTTTAGGTGTTCTTTATTTTTCATCTATAACCACAACACCAAATTTCACCCAAAAAAAACTTCTAATATTATACGATAAAATTTAAGATTTTTAAAAAACTTTTTTTTATAATTTGAAAAATATTAATTATTCATAATTGATAAAATATACAATAAATATTACAGTTGATAAATTAAAAATAATAAAAGTATATTACATCATGCTAATTCTCCAAATTAGTAAAAATAAATTAGAATTTTATGTTTTCAGGTTATGTATTTTTTATTTTAACAAATTGTGTATTAATTTATGTTTTTTTAGAAATTATTAAGTCCAATTAATATTTTATACTATTAACATTGAAAAAATACAAAATATATGGTATATTTATTTTTAGTTACAAATTTTAATTAATTTATAATACTGATGTAGTTATATTATTAAATGAAAACTAAAAAAAAAAATTAATGTTTGGTGTCGTGAATAGTGTTATACCATATTTGGTGTGATACTATTCACAAAACACCATATTTTAGAATTTGGTGTTGGATTTGCCGTTTAGTTAGAGTATTCTCCACACCATATTGTTGAATTATTAGGTTAATTATGGGCTTCTAAATAAAAATCAATTAGCAATTAGTGGATTTACCATAACCATTTATATATTAAAGTTTCTTCCTTCAAACTTTCAATGTAGGACTTTGGTTTGTATCCCAACAATCTTCTCTTCAAATGAAGGACCACATAATATTTCTTGGGACACGACTTATGATGTGACATCATAACACGCCTCTTCGAGATGATAACTCCATCTCGAACACGATCTTTCATTCAGACCGATAATAAACCCCTTTCTTGGGCCTCTATTACCCGGGTTGAAGTATGTCTGTATCCACTTTTTTCTAGGTTCACCAGATTCTAAACCTTGAGCTTTGATACCATGTTAAGTTCGATGGATTCCTAACTCAAAACGAATTGGTAATGAGTAAGTTGACCTATATCCTTTATATATTATTTATGATCCATTCTAATTTCTGATGTGGAACATGATGTCCTAATATGCCCCCTCAAGATGGTGGCTCTTTGGCCATTAGTCTTGGAATGTTTGGGCTTGGATCGACATCATCAATTTTAGACCTTGTCGATGACTGGACCAACTTTGGGTCGGATCGGGTTAGATTATTCCTCTAATAAAGTTCTATGGACTCCCAACTCAAAACCAATTGGTAATGAGTAAGTTGACCCATATGCCTTATATATTATTTATGATCATTTTGAACTTCCGAATATGGGATATAATATCTTAATACGCCCCTTCGAGATGATGGTTTTTTGGCCATTAATCTTAGAATGTTCAAGCTTGGATCGACGGCATCAATTTTGGGTCTTGTTGATGATTGGACCAATTTTAGTCAGATCGGATTGAACATGTGTGGATCGGATTCTAATATCATGTTTAGTTATATGGATTCATAACTCAAAATCAGTTGATAATGAATAAGTTAATCCATATCTATTATATATTATTTATGATCTCTTTTAACTTTTAATATGAAATATAATATCTTAATACATATTTGGTGTTATAGTGTCTGGTTGGAGTTGGTCTAAGAATGCTTTGGAGGTGACAGTAGTTGTCTATGTTTGAAAACAATTACTTAAATTACCTTATCACTTTATATTATTCCATGCCTTTCAAAATTAAAACTAAAAGTTGTTGTTTTCTAAACATTTATGATTGTGGAAGACTGCAAATGGATAATTAAAAAAAAAAATTGAAATAGTCAAAATTTATTTAAAATTCAAACTACGTGTAACAATATTAAAATATTAAGATGTGTGTAATGTGTATATCATAGTTATGAAATATATAAATAAATGTGATGTTTTTTGTTATTAATGCTTGTTAAATCTTTTGTCATTTGGGTTAGTGGAGGAAACATGTTCGTTACAAATATTCTAATTACTCATCTATATTTACTTTGAGTTTTGTTTGTTTTGTCAGTCGTTTGAAATAATATGAATTTATTACAAATTTTGGGTGTAGAAACATTAATTATTTTTCAAAAAAAAAACATTAATTAACTTTTTAATTATCCATTGGACTAAAAAAAGTTTTACGCCAGTCAGCTCTTTAATTAATCATTAATTTCAATAAATTATTATATTATATTAGTACTTTATTTATTAAAGACGTGTAAGCATTGATTAAATTCAGACAAAATAAAAAAACAGACCGTGTGAGCTCCGTGTTAAGGTTTATTATTCATGTTTCCTTGGTTTTGCCATGATACCTCGTACTATTTTATATCCAGTAGATATGTATTTTTTTTCTTTTTGACGTGTAAAGTATCTCACAGGTCACATAAACCCTAAAGAAAAAGGTTATTATTCCTAGGTCTACACATCCACATGATAGCTCGGACTGTTTCTTGTCCAGTAGTAACTACATAATTTAATTAATTTAAAACAGTAAGATAGTTTTAAAAAGTACATATGAACTGGCAGATCATTTTATTTTAAACGGTAGAGATGTTAGTTGGGATGTTCACGCTACTCCATTTTTGTACTTAATAATTCTTTATAGAATTGAGACAACCATATGCCTGTGGCCCTATATATTGGCATTATCAATTAGGGTTCATTCATCAACCACCACAAAACTTGCATGTTAGCAAATATTAATAAAGAAAAAACAGAACAATAATATAACTGTTATTATTGCCCAAAACAAAGGGTGGTACAAAATTAATTTAAGTCACTGTTGACAACCTTTTCTCATCTGAGAGTTCAACCAACACCTTAACCACCAATACAAATGACGCAATATTTGCGTTCACGACTTCTCCATCAAATACGATTCGGCAAACAATGTTGGAAGCCAATTTAACAATTTCTTCTACTTAGGTATGTAACACAAGCCCTAGACTTAATCAATGAACGTAACTTTTTAACGTGAAGCAAGGAGTGATGAGGGTAGTATTCGGATATGCGAATTCGGAGGCTACGAACAGTATTGGCTATCTGACAAACACTCATACTTTTTTTTCTTTCTAGATTGTAAAAATCATTAAAAAAATGAAGGGTTTAAGTGTTACAAATTGTTAAAACAAATGTTTGACCTAAATATTGGTCCCATGACAAAAAAAAAAAATGGAAGCAAATTTAATTGGTACTCAATCAACATCTTAGTTTTGGAGCCAGATATCAATGAATAGCGATACAAGGCCTGAGAAATATGAAGAAGAACTGAATCCAAAATTGGATCGAAAGGAGAGAAACAATGAGACGGACTAAGGTAAGGCCAAAAATGCGAAGTAGAAGCTGATTCATCCGCCAGTCCGAACAAATAATTTTTTTTCTAGGGAAAAAAGAGAGGTTCGATCAAGACCATCCTCAGAATCTTCGAAATGATGCTCATCTAACTATCCTAAATCCATCATTAAGACGGGACTTACAAAGGATAGAAGCCCTGACTCACTCTATCAAGATCATTTTCCAATATGGACTAGCACATAACCAAACCTGACACCTAAGATGCCTTATAGCCTCCTCTGAAAGCAAGATTAACAATTCCAAGACCGAACTCAAACAACCCCAACAGCCCGCTCAAAGAAGCTGGACTGACCTGAAAACATAAATTATTATATTGACTCTGAGATGACTGAGAACATTAGTTATCTCAACGGCTTTGACGAACTACTCAATAAAACTAATAAGAAAGAAAACATTTTTTCGAAAAAAAAAGAAAAGAAAACATTGTTACATGAGGAAGAATGTTTATCCCAGACTTAAATCACATCATATTGGTGAGAACATAACTCGGAAAAATATATACCGATATTCAAGAATATGAAAAGAGTAGATAACAAATGGTGCATCTACGATTTTTTTTTCTTGTCAAAGATCTGACTGACGACTCATTTATGGAGTGTTAGACGTCTTTGGAAACAAACAAAAAAATATACCTAAGTACAATCTCTATAAATTAACTCAATCTCTATAAACAGAAACACATGATGTAAACCATTTATTTTATTTTTTTCTGAATCGAATTTAACATTCAATCGATAAAAGATCTTGAGGATTCAGTTTGTAGGTGTTGTTGTGGTTTTGGTTTTGATGATTATTCCTTAGATCACTAATGTAGTTGACTTTTCTTTATTGTTCATCGACACCATCGCCTAGACACTTGATAAACCTTTTCTTTTTTATTGATTCCAGTATCCGGACTCACTAAGTATGGACCGACTAGCCCACTAACCAAAGTCGGACCCGGGATTTTTAAGCCTCCATTTAAGGGCCTTCTGGTACTCATGATCTGAAGAGACCGGAAAACCCATGTAAATTTTCCAGTGGCCAAGCGGAATCAAACTCGGGTGCCGGGAGGCTACTAGCGCTCCTTTCACCACTGGATCAACTCAACTTGATTAACACTTGATAAACCTTACCATCAGCATCTCCAATGTTCTCACAGTGTACATGCCCATTGGGCACTACAAGAAAAATATGATATAGCCACGGAATAGCCACGAACGCGTCGTGGCTAGTAATTTATAACTACAAAAAGCCACAACAATACCACGGATTTAAAATCAAAGAATTTGTGGCTAAATCGTAGCTTTCTGTGGACAGCATAGCCACGAAACCGGTGTCGTAGCTACTCGAAGCAAATTATCCACAATTAGCTACGAAACTACCATAGAAACTAAAATCCACCACTATCCACGAATATATCGTGGAAATTCTGTAGCTACGAACATGGTCGTAGCTATTTGACACTAAAATAGCCACGAATGGTGACGCAATATCTGTAGCTAAATTATCCACGCGTCGCTGCGAATACATCGTGGCTACAGTAGAAACGGATGGATGTCGTAGATATTTGTGGATTTTGCCACGAATAATAGTCGTGGCTAATTGTAGCTACCAATTGCTACAAACTTTATTTGTAGCCATCTGTAGCTTAGTAAAGTGATGTCTAATCAAAAGTAGTGGTCGACCAAATAATTGTATAAGCCACAAACCGGTTCACGACAATCCGTGGATAATTGTCAAAAATCTCTATATCCACAGCACTATTCGACGCAATCCGTAGCTAATCGTGGCCAACAAAGATAGATTTCTCATGACATGATACCACTATTACCAAATGTCAACGTGCCCGTCGCCTCATATCACATATACTTTCGGTGGAGAATAATTTTGTTGCCACGACCTTTGCCGTGGCTATCCGTGGCTCGTGAGGATTATATAAACCGCTCGACGAAGGCATTGTTGATATAGAAATCAAATATACAAAACATAGAAAAGAAACAAAAAAAAATGTCAGATTTTTTTCTTTCGAGAGAGTGGATGTACAAACGTCTGAGACAGTCAGACCGTAGTATANCGTAGTATATGTGAGAAATTTATTGAGGGTGTAAACGTTTTTATTTCTTTTGCTTGTAATCAAGTTTCTTATTTGGAACGCGGAAATTTATGATGTCCGTGTAAAAAATGCAAAAATCAAAAGTTTCGTAATGTTGATACTGTAACGAGCCACT